>JAZBGX010001415.1:0-18540 GCA_037414775.1 Zonitis immaculata
GTTATATGGAAAACAACTTTCGTTTCAATTGTAAAAAGAAAAGCAATAACATTTCTATCATTTATATAAAAAAACAAAAAAAAAAACAGACGAGTGAAAATTAGAAACGCAAAATTATAGGCCATACAACTATATATATATATATATGGTTATATAACATGGATTAGTAGTAAGACGTGTTGTAGAATGTTACCCATGGGATAAATTCAAAGTAGCATTTCAAATTGTGGAATTTTCTTTTATTTTTTCTCCACTTACGACTTGTTATGGTCGAAACGGAACGAATGAACGGAAAGGAAATGGTCCTCTTATTTCTATGACTTCTATCTTCTATCTTAACAAAATTGTAGATATTCGAGTAATGTTTGGGTTCATAACATAAGAACAAAAGCAAACAACAACAAAAAAAAAATATATATATATAAAATGGGGGATAAAGAGTTCTCTCTTAGACCAACCTCGATATTATGAATTTTTTGTAACAAGTTGGAGAAGTGACACAATTTCCATGATTGGACTACCGAAGGCTGTTTATTTGAATAAAATATAATGCTTATGTGACGTGTGCTACTCTATCTTCGTTGATGCTGCTGCTATATACAGACTGATATAACTGTAAGAAGTTGTATTTTTTTTTTCAATTTATCAGCCTGTATAATGTCGAGCTAATTTTCAATTTATTTTGCTCTAATTTCGAAAATTTTATTATTTTTTCCATAAAACAATAGAACTTGAATTATTATTGAAAAATATACAGTTTCTCGAAAATGACGATAGATGGCAATATAATACTATTCAGGATGATTACCACGATAACGATATAGCTAAAACATTTTATAATAAAATAGACTCGTTTTTCTTTACTAATCGAAGAAAATTGACGATAATTGGGAAAATTATAATTGTATGATTGGAGACGAGTTTCAAATGAACCAATTCAGTATATATATATATCGATATTATCGTAGTAAGTATAGAAACCCCTTTTATACGGAATTATCGTTCTAACTGAACAAATGTTGAATTTCCCACGAATTGTGTAACTGTCCATTCATTAAATAGGCTTAACTGAAAAATATAGATATATGTAATTTGCAATTTCTTTAATAACTATGTAAGGCTACGGGAAACGAAATAAAATATATCAAAAAAAAAAAAAAAAGGAAAAAATTATATAGAACAATTACATATCAATTTTCTTTTCTCTTTGGTATAATAAAAGAATGGAAACGATTCGTTCGCCGCAAGGAGCTATAAAAAACCGTGAATATATATTTTTTGGGTGTAATTGTACACCATAAGTCGACTTTATTATTCTTAGTTCGAGAAGTTGGCACTATGGCGGTGGCGTGTTAGTGCCCCCATGGGGAACTTGTATAGGCACGTGAGCTACCATCCAACTTACATCTTTCATTCTTAGAGATGTGTTCTTCAAAATAAATGATAGAAAAAAAAAATTCAATTCTTCTCTAGCCAAAACCTTTAAAATAATGATTTTTATTTAGTCGCCAAACAATTGCCATGGCGAACATTTCCATAGAATTCTTTTTAACATGAAACTTTTACGTTTATTGTAACTACAAAAGAGTTTCGTTGATTTCCTTTTTTTGTTTTGTTTCTATTGCATCAATTCCGATTCTATTCCATTTTATTGCATGTTACCGTATTTTATACAATCGAAGTAACATTTTTAATTGACATTAGAAAGACAGGCAATCAAGTCTTGGCAACTTGATCCATTAGTCTTGTTAAAAAGTTAACATGCGGTTAAGGTTGCTGTCAACATTTATGTATAATTTATAATAAAAAAAATCAAGAATTTTGTTGTTGTTGTTGTTGTTGTTGTTTAAGGGCTGAAGATTGTCAAAATCAAAAATAAAAGGGGAATTTTCTACATATAAATATAGTATACCGATGTGACTGTTTTGAATAATTCAAATCTCCACTCAATTCTTAGATTATATATCCGATCTTGGAGTTGCTGCTTTTTTTGCCATCGTGTATTTTCTATATTTCGGTTAAGGTATAGAGAATTGAGAATAATTTTTTTTATATATATAGAGTAAATAAATAAATAAAATATTTGGATTGTCAATCGTAAATAGCACCAAGCTTCAACTCCAAACTTTATAAAAGAGGACAATCGAATTGGTGACGAGCATAGAGTGAGAAATTAACGGTACTACATATATAGATTACTTGTTGGGGTTGATGTTGGACAGAAAGTAAGTAAGGGTAGTTTTGCTGTTATTTTGGAGAAAAGAAATCAATTCTGAGACGCCACCCGTCTGACGACAAAACAAAGAAATAGTACGGACAAACAATAATTTATTAAAATTTGAACAGTCAATTATGAACTTGGACGGATAAAACAGAAAATTCTGTACCCTCGTCGATATAAAATGACATCAGGATCGAACAATACAATCCAGTTGTCAACATTCCACGGGGACGATCAAAACTGGAAATAAACAGTCTCGTACATCGCCAATAAGCCACGATAAAGCACAGAACAAAAATATTTAGCACAACAGTGTCTACAATCGCCAACAAGCCGTGACGAAGAGTAAGGAAGAAATCAACAATACAACGAGCCACGATGAAGAGCAAGACAGAAATTAGTAAGACAACGGTATCTCCAATCGCTAACAAGCCAAGATGAGGAGCTAAACAACGGTCTCGGCATAGTCTACAACAACCTATCGTGAAGAGCAAAGAACAAACGATGTAATCTTCCTGCCGATAGGCCACAACAGAAGCAAACAGCTCAACACTCTCTCTCTCTCTCTCTCCAGTTACAAAATATGTCACGATGAACAACAAAACAGAAATCAGCAACATAATGGTCTCTTCAATCGCCAACAAGCTACACTGGAGAGAGGAGCAAAAATACACAGCACATCGATCTCTACTGCTGCCATGGTGAGAATCAAGACAGCGATCAACAGTACAATGGTCTTTTCAATGAACCACAGTTAGAATCAACAGCATGAAAGTTTGCCCAGTCGCCAACAAGCCACGGTTGAGAACGAAGTATAGCAAAACGGTCTCTCCAACTGTCAACATGCAAGCGTGAAGAACGGGGAACAAACGATATGTTCTGGTTGCCAACAAGCCACTATAGAATCAAACAGCAGTTGATAACAAGCTATTGTGGAAAGATTGAAGCAAACGGGATTTCCTAGTTACCAACAAGTCAAAGCAGGAAATATCCCTTCAGTCACTACAAGCCACCATGAAGATGCACGAAAAAGAGAACGGATTCTGGTAGCCTATAAGCCATAGCAAAAATTGATAGGTTGAAGGATGGGAAAAATGATATCAGTACGGCACAATGGATTAGCATTTATAGTTGAAAATTATATGTTAGCTAACTCACATCACTAATCTCTAGTCAGAGGATTGATCATCATTCATCTGTACAAAACCATGCTGAAGCTTGTTTTTGAGTAGTAATGTTATGTTCAGGAACTGGATATCTAGATCATCTTGGAAGCATGTATAATATTTATCGAAATCTACTGCTTTGAAATCGTAGATCATAAAAACTTTCTATCAAATGTCGCAATTCCTGAGTTGTAAAGAATGTAAAACTTCAAACTCAGTATTAAGCATCAATATTGAGTGTTCCTCAAGTTTCCATGAGAAAGTCTTGACTCATCATATGAGGACAACTAATGATTCAAATCATTAGACAAGAAAAAACAAATCAAGAGCGTTCTGGTACTCTTATATTTTCAAAAATCATGCGTCTAGCAAAAATTAGTTTGAGGCTTGTGAGCAATTCCAATGTGGAACGATAAGCATTCTTTGAGCATAAGTATTTAAGTAGCTTCGACCTTAACAATTCTAATTTCGAGCCATAAGCATGCTTTGAGCATTTATTGATGTGAGTAGTATTGTCTGTAATTTGATTCTATTGTAATGATTCATGTTAGAAATCAAATGGATGAAATCTGACAAATCCACTACTTTACAAACGATATTAAGGCCTTAAATAACAAGATTTATTACTAATCCATTTTCATGTATTATATAACTACCCAATCTTCTTGCTAGATTCGTTGAATGTAAATTGAATTTTTCCAAAATCCTCTTACTAAAAGACATACATATCCACCCTTACCACTGTTCTTGTATTTTTCTCTTCCTATATAGATGTTCCTTTCTAAATATGATATTTGAACAAATTGTGATAAATAATGATAGGGCTATAATTAAGCGAGGTAAACAACAACAACAACAACAATAAGAAAAGTTTGTAGTAAATTAAGGGGGGACTTTAGAAAATGACCAAAATCAATCTTGTTAATAAGACATGCTCTTAAAGTAACTAGATCTGGCATTGGGAAGTGTAAGTAAGTGTTTCCTTTAACCGATCTTCATATATATAGTGAACAATTTGTTAACTGTCTTAAATATAGTTCTTCTTTACTTTCAACTGAAATAAATGACTTTGTTAACTTGTAAGACTCAAAATAAAGAGGGTGTCTTTTATCTTGATAATAGTTAACATTTATTTTTATTTTTTTTATATTATATTTTTTCTAGTATCGGACTCTATCACTTACAATCAAATTTGATGACTGATGACACACTAAAAAAAAAAAAAAAACTAATATGCAATCCACTGTTTGAGAAACTCTGACTAAATTATAAAATTAATTCCGGAGTATCATCCATTTTTCCTTCATTCTTACTCCATCGCTCTTCATCTCTCTCCCCCTATATCTCCCGCTAGCTGTTTTTCTCCATCTCCCTCTCTCTCTCTCCACCTGCTTCTGTCTTCCCTTAACTATCTATCTACCACTCTCCCTTCACCTTTAACTTTTCCTATCTCTCACTATTATTCTTTCTCCTTCCCACAATTTACTCTCTCTCTTTCTACCTCAGTCTACATTTCTTTCCCGTTCCAACCATTTATCTCTTTCGCTTCCTCTCTTACCCTATCTTACTCTCTCTCTCACCAATTATCTTCTCCTCCCCCTCATTATTTTCACTCAGACCAAAGTTCCATGTTCATCTCTCTCCCTCTTATCCACCTCCCTCAATTTTTCCCATTTCCTCTCAACTTCTAGCAATCTATCAACCTCCACTCTGTTACACTCTCTCACACTCTCTTTTCCTATCTCTCTTTCATCCGTATTTCCTCCTCTATATCACTCGTATTTTCCACTCTCTTCCTAGCTCTCTCTCTCCATTTCACCCTCTCTCTGCCTTCATCATCTCTCTCTCTATATTTCTTATCTAATCGTGTAATTTATCGCCATCTATACACAACTTCATCAACTATAACACGTATCTCTTGTGAGACAGTTCGAACATGACTGCCGTAATAAATATTACTTTATCATCTTATTGTTAGATGTCGCTCTCTACAATCACCTAGAATCAACAAGTCCCACTAGATGTCACTCAAACCCAAATAATGACATTATCGGTACTGTAGTTACCTATTTTGATATTTACGTTTCAAAAAGAATAGAATTAATCATTATCAAATATTAAATTACATAAATTTGAATTGTGCAATTTTTTTTAGACGTCAGCAATTTATAAAGTAAGTCCAAATAATTGTATTTAACCGATTATAATTGTTGTTTAGTTTAGAACATAACCTCAATTATTTGACGTGTGGGTGTTTGTCGAGACTACAACTTTTTCTAAATCTATAAATTAATTGTTTTATTGTTTGAATTATTAGTTAATCATAGTTATTTATAAATGAAACATTGAAAAAATGTTGTAGTAATTGATGTATGTAGTGAAGTTTCGTTGGTTTTAATTGAAGAATTTTTATGGAATTTTGATATTATTAATAATAATAAGAATAATAAAATGACGACGTTGAGTCAATGTTTAGACGAAAATAACACACAAACAATATTCTTTAAACGTATATTATCGGCATTATTCTATGGTATTGCATCATTTATGATAACCGTTATAAATAAAACGATATTGACAACTTATGGTTTTCCATCATTCCAAGTACTTGGTATTGGACAAATGTTGGCAACAATAATTGTATTATATTTAGGCAAAAAATTGCATATAGTAAATTTTCCAAATTTCGAATTGAATACGTTCAATAAAATATTTCCATTGCCATTAATTTATATTGGTAATATGCTATTTGGTTTGGGTGGTACAAAAGAATTGAGTTTACCAATGTTTACAGCTTTAAGACGTTTTTCAATATTAATGACAATGATATTGGAATTGTATATATTGAATATAAAACCGTGTTATAGTGTACAATTTAGTGTTTATATGATGATAATTGGTGCTATTATAGCGGCTAGTAATGATATAGCATTCAATTTACAAGGCTATATATTTGTATTGTTGAATGATTTTTTTACAGCAACAAATGGTGTTTATATGAAAAAGAAATTAGATTCGAAGGAATTAGGCAAATACGGTTTAATGTTTTATAATTCATTATTCATGATAATACCGGCTATATTTTTTGCATTTTATACAGGCGATTTATATATCGCCTATAATTATCAATATTGGAATGATTTAATATTTTCAATACAATTCATATTATCTTGTATTATGGGTTTTCTATTATCATATAGTGTTGTTTTATGTACATATTATAATTCGGCATTAACAACAACAATTATTGGTTGTTTGAAAAATATTTGCGTTACATATTTAGGTATGTTCATTGGTGGTGATTATATATTTTCATTAGTTAATTTTATTGGTATCAATGTTAGTGTTATTGGTAGTTTAATTTATACATATGTTACATTTAGAAAGAAAGATACAACTACTTGTAATTATACACAATTACCAACTGATAAATCCACGAATATTGTATAGAATTGATTTACTTATTAAAAGTATTGTTAAACAAAAAAAAAAAAACAACAGGGTTAGTTTAATAATTTTGGTGCAATTTTGCTCAATATTCTCAATAATTGTTCAGTGCCATTTTTAATTAATTATTATTCGATTTTAATTGAACAAATTTTAGGTAATTAGTTTTTATTCAGATTTGTCCCCATGTAAATAAATACCAAAGTTTTATCGAACAATAATATTTTTTTTTTTAAATAATTGTGTGTATTTTTCAATGTTCTGTGATCTTGTTAAATAGTGAAATATTAAAAATTTCAAATTATTGTATATTTTTTAGACATTCCTTATTATTATTATTATTATTATATTATATTGTTCTTATCAATGTATGTGGGAGTAAATAGAATTGAATCCCTAAACATAAAAAAAATTATATAATATTTGTTTAAAGATTAAATAATTCCTTGAATTGCGATAATTGTTGCTAGATTTGGAAATTATAACCGAAAAATTCTATATCCAAGAATTTTTTTCCGATATAATTGCTAGATTTGCGTGAAAATCCAGAAATTCATCCAAAAACAAATAATTAGAGAAAATTAGTTTCATAATTAAAGGAAGCTAAACTATAATAGAGATGTGTTGAAGAGAATTGCTAGAACAAAAATGTTCAAAATCTCAAAAATCCTAATATAATAATTTTTTTGTAAGAGTTACTATACAGAGAGTTCCACCACTCGCTCTCCTCGTCTATAATTCTTGTTCTAATGTCTAGTGGTGGAAATGGAAAATGCATTGGTTGATTTAAAGTGTGGCATTTAAGGAATATATGCGGAAATTAAAACGGTTCGGGAAATATGGAAAATCAAAATAAAATTTATAGTCTATTTTCCTATTTGCATGCATTGAAGGGAGAAGGGTTTTTATATAAACAACAAAACGTTAATTCGAAGTGGTTTATTCTATGAGTACAAATTTACCACCTAAGCGGTCGATGGATGACAATGAAAATTTTAGAAAAGTTCTAGAGGAAAAATCCCGTACAACATGCTTATAGCTTGCAGGAGGGAATGAGTTGAGCAAATCGGTTCCATATGAATTACTGTTTGTACAGCAAACTTAATCTGACGTTATCGAAAGGAACCTTGGTAGTCGCCAACTGATTCAAAGAATTTCTTACACCTGAGAGAGATTTTATCTTCAGCGAGTACAAGCAGTACTCGTACAGAAATAATTTTCATTTGATCAATCGAAAGAGAGTGCTGTTCTTACAAGACAACGTTGAACTTCATAATCCGAAAATGACACAGGAGAAAATTCCTCAACTTGTCTGTGTGACGTTACCATACACAACCACCTTATTCTACTGAAATCATACCAATTGATCACAACCCGTTATTCCTATCTCTGGGCAATTAAATGAAACCTAGATAGTTCAAAATTCGGGTGTTAAACATACAGTCCGCTAAATTTCAAATCCGTAGATTTCTACAAATATTATTTCCACGTCGGCATAATGTCATCAATAAACGAACAATTTCTTTTTGGTTATGAGTTATCAGATAGAAAACTAGTTATTATAGACGAGGTAAGCGACTGATGGAACAGTCTGTATAATTGCGACAAGTTGATCTTAAATAATAATAAATTACATTTAGAGGTGGGATAGATACTTGGAATTCAAAAATATTATTCTAATAGACTGTGTTATCAATAAATAATCGAGTTCTGTTTGAATTATAGTTGTATTAGAGATGGGATATTGAAATATCTTCGTACTGCGAAACCACGAAGATTAGATAATTTCGCCTTTATTGCTAGAGTTTTAATTGTATTTTAATTTTAATTTTTTTGTTTAATTTCAATTTTGTTCCAGAGATGCTTCAACAAATCCGTTTACATCAATATTTCAATCGTATTCTAACAAATCAATTGTCTCGATTCTTATCAACAACAACAACAACAACCGAACAAATAAATTCTAATGATTTCGAAAATCAATTCTATGACAATCATATTGAAATAACAAATTTACAAAGGAATCTATTATCAGTTGGATCAGCAATTATTAGTTTAGCTGATCCACATAGAGCTGATGCATTGGCATGTTTCAGCGAAACTAGTGGTTTGTTTTTTTTGTGCTTTACCATTATTGAATTATTGAATAAATCATTTTGTAGGTGAATCATCTTTAATTGAAATGTACCATAAAATGGAAAATTCACAAGAAGGTTGTGAAATTTTACAAAAACGTCCACGTATCAATTCACGTACAGTTGATTTAAATAAATTGAAACAAATGCCTGTTGGTACATTAGGACGGACTTATAGTAATTTTCTTGAAATCAATGTGAGATAATTTAATAATTTCCTTCAATATTTTCACCAATTGGTTTGTTTTTTTTTTCTGTATAAAGCATGTGACACCTGATTCTCGATTACCTACAAAATTTGTTAATGATATTAATTTAGCTTATGTTCTACAACGTTATCGGGAAATTCACGATATTTTCCATACAGTTCTAGGAATGCCAACAAATATGATTGGTAATTATTATTAGATGTTGGATTAATTTATTAATTAATGAAATTCTTAATAAACAGGTGAAATAACTGTAAAATGGGTGGAAGCATTCCAAACGAAATTACCTGTTTGTATTGCAGCAGCTCTATTTGGACCATTCCGTCTAAAACCAAAGTATTGAAATTTGATTTAATTATATAATTCGATTTGATTGATCGATTGAATTTTATAGAAATCGTCGTATTTATCGCATTTATTATTTACCATGGGCATTAGAAACTGGACGTAATAGTCAATTTTTATTGAATACATTCTTTGAAAAACGTTGGGAACAACCTATTGCCGAATTAAAACAAGAATTAAACATCAAACCTCTATTAATACCTAAATAAAACAATTGTTACATAGTTTGTTGTTATTGTTGTTGTAAATAAATAATTGTTAATATTTAATTCAATGTCGAGTTGTTGCCGGATTACTGTAATTCAAGTATTTGTAGTTGACTTAAGTTGAGTGGCGCTTGCGCATTTGTTGCTTTAATGTGCCAAGCTGTCAGTTTTTTTTTATTAATTTCACTTGAATTGTATATAAATAAAGAAAAGTAATACAAAAATGTCTTTTTCTGGATTTAGCGATGATGATATTCGTAAAATATCACGATTGGAACATGTCGGAACAGGTTGTTTTTCTTTTTGTTACTTTCAATGTTGTATTGTTGCTTTATTTATTTATTTTAGAAGCTCAAGAATCGAATCTAAAGAAGATTAATCTTAAGATAAAATCGACAAAAATTGCAAATAAAGAGAGGGAGATTAGAGAGTTATTGGAGAATGGTGATAAGAATGGGATATCTGAAGATGCTAAATTGGTAACAAAAATCGAACAAAATAATGTTAATACCGAACAAAATGGGATTGATGCAGTAAAAGTTGATAATAATGAATTAGAGTTGATAGAGGTGGGTCGTGATGGTACAAAACGTTGTATTGATTTAGATGAGTTCGAGTTGCGACAAAAATTGATGGAAGAACAAAATCGTAAACGTAAAGAATTATTATCGAAAGCACTAGATGATCGTACGAAACGTACACAACAAGAAGCTGAACGTTTAAAACAAATCCAAAACGAATTTAGAAAGCTCGATGCAATTTTAACGAATGATGTACAAATTTTACGTAAACAAATCGAGAATGCTAGCTATGATTATATGGAATGCCAGTTAGTTTTTCATAAAATAAATATCAATATGTTCCATTATTAATTGTGATGTATTTTCAGGAAGAGATATGATCGGATTGAGAAGGAATTTCTGGAGGCGAAATTTATGTTGCATCAGAAATTGGAGAAAAAGGAAATGCTAACGGAACATTTATGTGCAATAATTGAGAAGAATGAGGAGAGGAAAGCGGAGAAATTAATGGAATTATTAAATAAATTAGATTTAAGTCATGATAATGATAATGTTAGTGATAGCGTAAATCAGACTTAGTTTTTGTTTTTTGTTTTTTTAATTGAAACGAAATTTATTTTTAAATAACTAATCATTGGTACAAAGGTATTTACATATGTTATTGAAAACTATTGACTATATCTTTGTTTTAAATTAAATTATTATAAATATTGATGTACTCGATATTTATTTACAATTGTTTTTGTTAAAACAAAAAATTCTAATAATAATATTACTTATATATGGCAAATAAAAGCGGAATTATTAATTTATATAATAAATAAATATTTACAATTAGAATGTGCGTTTTCTAAAAGAGAATTCTTTTTTTTTGAATTTGTAGTCAGATTTATTTATTTAATGTTCTCCAAAAAATAATGATTAAAAATTTAATACATCGACTAGTTTATTTACAGTAGAACCTCGATAGTCCAGTGTATTTCTAAAATATATAAAGGAACTACATGTACTTTTAATAAATCTAGAATTCTTAAAATTCTGAAGCTTTTGTTTTTATTTTCATCCATTAGACTCAGATCTTCGTATTCCTAGAGCTATCAGGCATCAATTTCCAATATCTATATAGTATGGACTCTCTATTTTTATTGTTAGAATGTCTAAGTTTCGATTGTCTTTTCTCCCTTCTAAATTTCTGAGACTTAAAACTTCGAAGCTCGGATTTTTCGAGTTTAACGATCTCTATGCTCTAGACAAAAATTTTCAGGACATCTGAGCTTCTCAGGCTCAAACACTCAAACTCTCAGGTCCAATCTATGGTTTCTATAAACTCAAATTCTGAAATTTTGGAAACTTTTTGCATACTAAAAGTCTCAATGCTTAGACTCTAAGATTCTTATTGTTTGAGCTTGTAAGGTCCAATCTTTTGGGTTTCTAGAGACTTTAGATGGCAATTTTTAGAATTCAATGAGTCTCATATTGAGGTTTGAAGCTCAGATTCCCAAACATCAAGCTTCTCTGTAAGCAGATTCTATGTCCCTTATTGTAGATTTTTAGAGCTTTTAGTCACAAATTGTTATATTTTCAGGATATCTGAGATTCTTAGACTCGATACACTCAAATTCTGATATTTCTGAAACTGTCAGGCCTAAATGTAAAGAGTTTGAGACTACGGGCTCAAATCCTGAGATTTTGAAAACTTCTAAAGTAGTGTAATTGTAATTTTACAGATTATACTTAAAGACTGTAAGATTTTTCTTTGTATTTTTGCAATTTCATGAACTCTATGTTCAGATTCTAAGACTCTCAGAACTTATAGACTCAGTTTCTAATTGATTACTCTAGAATTTATAACTTTCTCTAATTTGGAGCCTTCAGACATCAATTGTCAGGATACCTATGATTCTTGGGCTTATACAATCAGACTATGGTATTCCTGATTCTTTGAACCGCAAATCTATAGATTTCAATGTTCTTTAAGCTCAGATTTGATAGTTTCCGTACTCAGATTCTGAGACACTTGAAGGCTCAAATTTTTATAAACTACATTAGAGTTTCAATCTTCACGAATCTCTATTCTTAAATTTTAATTGTCTCGAAAATCTGAAGTTCTCTAATTTTCAAGCTCGGATAATTGTAGCTTGAGGCTTGAATATGGATCTATGCTCAGATTCTGGGATTCTCAGAGCTTTTGGACTGATTTTCTCTGTATTTTCAGATTTTAATTATAAGTTGTTACATTTTTAGAGTCTCTATGCTCAGGTTATATGATCTTTTTGGCTCATAACTCTAGATTTTGTTACTCGTTGAGACTTTAGGTTGAAATTTCTATATTTTAAGGATAGATTTGTTCTGATTCTAAGATGTTTCAAGAGCCTTGTAACTTGATTTTTTCACATTTTCGAAAACTGAGTGACTCAATACTCCCATAAAATCTAGAAAGTTCAGATTTAGAAATACTAATACCTTATAAGCTCAAATTCATCGTCCCATCAAACTCTCAGAACTTCTGAGATTCTAATTACCTCAGGGCCTCGAGACTCAAATTCTTTGTTTTTTAGCAAAATTCTCCGACTATAGTAATTATAACCACGTTTAGATTCTGGGAATCTCTGAGCTTCTAATCTAACTTCTTAAATGCTTAGTTCTACAAGATCGTCCAAACTTTATTTTATAGCCTATATGGCTCATATTTTATTGTTAGATTTAAAGAGTTCAAGTACACAAATTCTTAAAAGTCCTAGATTTAGATTTCTAAAAGCTCAAATTTGAAGCGTTCTTCAGTGACGAATGGAGAACAGTTTGTATAACTGAAACTACTGTATTTATTTTTGTAAATAAATCCGACTTTATAACATCAAGTTACACTAATTCTAACAAATTTCATGAACTAGCCTCGTCTTTGGTTGATACTGGCGATATATAATTTTTGTTTTTTCTTTTAATAACAAATACAGAAACTTTTTTAACACCATTGATTTAAAATTTATAATAATTTCAGTCTTTCAACAATCTAATTAAGTATTTTTTTTTTTTTTAATTAATGGCATGGTGTAATTTTTTTTTTTTGTTATATTTTAATTGGTCACAGCCATGGAATCCTAGCAATTTTCTCTACGTTTTATTCGCATTTCACTTTTAGCAACAGCAATCCATTCATTCCTCGTACTATCGAACCATGTCAATCCTAAATTATACCGTCCATTCAAATTAGCATGTTGACAATGCGAAAACCACCAACCACCTTCATAATTACTAGCACAATGCGTATTCGATATATCTCTATCATTATCGATTGTTGAAAATTCCATATGATTTTGGTAATCTAAAGCATCACTAGCATTACCATTATAATTATTTATAATCAATTTAAAACCATTTGTATAATCGCCAACATAGAATTGATTATAATTAGCTTGCCAATAATTACCATAAATATCTTTCATATTAATTTGTAATTTTGTACAATTCTTTTGCGTTAAATAATATAAATTACGATTACCTAACCAATGTTCACCATTCGCCGTACCAAAACCATTCGAATAATCATTCCAATTACGATTGAAATCAATTGAACCGTCACAACGTTTCTGTATTGTTGTCCAACCATCTTTACAATATGCCAAAATCGGTTCACTATCACCTGGCGATATCAAATATATACCACTAGGACCTTGAACTTCACCACAATCATGCGGTAATTTATTGATTATATCTTTATATTCTTTTTCGAATGATTTCAATTCTTGTACTAGATGGATGGTTGATTTGGTCGAATTCAAATCGCTAGTAGACGATTCCTCCTGAAAATCAAAAAAAAAACAGTTTAAACCATTTTTGGACTTTGAAAATCGCGCGCAAAACTTCAACCACAGCCAACCTTGAATCACATAACTATAAATCTCAGCAACCATAAAAATATTCGCTAAATAAACGAAAAGACCTCAAACAGTTACTGATTAGAAAAATTCGAATTAACGTTCAACTCGCTTTTCTATTGGCCACTGATTGATGACGTACGAAAGTACACTATGACGGGATCGAGATCAAGATCAAAATTGTTGTTTCTGTTGAATATATATAATTTAATCAATTACACTATTGTCGGATCAAGATCAAGATGATGTTTACTATTTTTTTATATCTATTGAATATTCTCATTTGAGGGAACTTGGGCGGAGCTTAATGTTTGTTTTAACCCTCCGTATACCACACCAAACTTTTTAAGTTGTCTACTGCGGTGAGGTGCGGTGTGTGGAGGGTTTGAACAGTTGGCACCTTTTATGGTGGAAGTATCGAGATCAAGATTAGGATTGGGACTCGTATTTGTTAAGAAAAATTTTGTTTCAGCACGATTTGCTTTCAGTTGTTTGATAAAGTGGACGTTTCGTCAACAATAATTTATTATTCTTTAAACAATCAAACTTGTATTTATAATTTATTCAAGGGTGCAAAATCACAACAGAACTCAATGGAATATTTGATAAAGTCGGAAATTACCAGGTTTATGAATAATTGAACAAAGTGAAAATTGCATTTTCACCGACACTCATTCATTTGAATCCGTTAATCCATAATTATGAAAAATATGAGAATTGTGGAATTGAGAATTTTCCGATGATATTCAAAAATAAATTCTACACTTTCCGACAGTCACTATAAACTTGAGTGGAATTATTTGCTAGTTGTCCCAAAACGAATTTTTAATATAATAATAATGAGAGAGTTCTTCACTTGAATATTTGAAAAGTTTCAAAGTCTTGTAAAGTTTAAGGAACACTTTTCAAACGTTATAAAATTCTAATATCTGACAATAATCAATAAAGTTTAAATATTTACACCACACTTTGATAAATTGCCATCGTCTTAGCACTGAGTGCTAAGAAATTTAGCACCGAACTTGGGATTTGGCAAAAAAGTGTCGTTATATTGAATGTTTTTGCAAATATTCGACTATCATAGTGGAATGTTCCCAATTATTTTCATTGGAATATAGTTTCTATATTTGTATTGAAGCGTGCTTTGTTATTTCAAATTAATACGATATTCAATCAATAAATACAATTCCAAATAAACTATTTATAAATAAATAAATAGAGGCAAAGCTCATTCAATTAATAATTATTGAAATACACCGGATGGTCTATCTAAACTGACAAAACCAAAAATTTCCGAAAGAAAGGCAGAAAAAAATTAATTGCACACTTTCAATAAAATGAGCACATCAAACAGCGCCATCTTCGGATGCAGTAGACATTTTGTCCGTATTTTTTTGTGCTCGTAAAGTAAACAACTTGGAATTGCTGTTTTGTTTGTGGTCACTTCTAATTACTCCACAATAGAAATTGAACAATAGCCGCAAAATGTGAATGTATCAAATGAAAGAGCAATTCATATAGAATAAATGACCAAGTACGATGAATATTCAACTTTGTCAGATTGAATGGGTCACTCGGTATATTATATAAATGTAATACACCAAAGGAGTTGGTTTTTTAATTGAAACTCTAATGGAATATCAATCGAAATGTAACGATAAAAAATTTAATTAAAAAAAAGAGAACATATAGTACCCACCTTCAATATGTGGTCGTGTAGTTTTGATGTTTGTACAGTTGAGAATTTCTTCAAACCATCAATATCATCAATAATTCTCATTAAACGTTTCCGATCATTATCAGTTTTATCTTGCATATTCGATACAGTAAAACTGATAGCTTTCATTGATTCCCTTATATTTCTATCATCTTCCCTTAATAATTGTATTTGTGATAAACTATCAGTTAATTGTATTTCTAATTTTGATATTTCTTTACGGAATTCCGGTAAATTTATATCGATTTTATTTTCAATTGTTTCCATATTTTCTAATAATTCCAACATTGACATATGTAAACGATCGAAATTCGACATTTGTTTGGTTAAATTTGTTAAAGTTTCGTTATTCTCGAATTGCTGTTGAGTCAAATTCGAAATCATCTCGAATATTTCTCCATTATTATTATTATTATTATCGGTTTCTTTGATTTTTTCCAAACGGATAAAGTCTTGTATTTCATTACCATTGATACGATCGTAGACAATTGGATTTTGATTATTTTCGACGAATTTCCTTATTAGAACGAATTCTTCTTCAATTTTATTGAATTTCGTTTTTAAACGATCATTTTCGTGTTGTAAATTTTTGGATTTCTTCTCTAAATCGACGATATGTTTTTTAATTAATCGTTGATGTCGTGATGGATGTTGTATTGTTGTTAAATCATTTAATTCCAATGATGCTTTTCTCTCGTTAAACACCTGCCAATTATGGTTCCATTCCAATTGGGCCGCTTTCAACTGTAATTGAAAGAAAGAAAAAATTGTATTTTAGTAGAAATTCATCACAATCACAGTCATTTCTCTATGCCAACTCTGACATACGATCATTTATAAAACGGTATTTTGAAGAAAAAGTTATATAATAAGAAAAATTATATTTTTAGTTAGACGAGAAGGAAATGCCATGACAATTTCTCGTTTCAATCGAGTTTTCTTTATTATTTCTATTAGTATTATTAATTTTCCTAGTGAGCAATCCAAATCTATCCGAGTCGACTTGGATATAAGTTTGTTATCAATATTATCATATTCACAAGTTAATCTAAATTAAAATTCTAGTTTGAACTTAATGAAATGTCCTCTATCTCTATAAAAGGGTCTTGGTAAAAATTATTATTATTATTTACAAGAGAACATGTTACTTTAATAATAATAATAATAAATTAATTAATTAACTTTAATGTAATAAAAATGAATTATTATGTATGTAATGAGATTTCGTAATAATAATTATTATTCAAATGAAGATACTTCTTCAAGTCGACCATTGGAATAACAATTCCAACATTAAGATATTATTATCGTTGTTTTAAGATGAGTTTTTGTTGTCTTTGGATTATTTATATTGGACGATTCTATAGCAATTTTCTTTATTTAGCTCGATTGTTATCGTTATTACCAGCGTTGTTTATTTTACAATTTTCTTACACTTTTCTATTAGAAAATTTCAATTCGATAATGAATTTGTGATAGAAATTTCTATCTACGAGTATGACTAATGGAAAATTTCAATGATTTTCCAATTAATAAAAGAAAATTGTGATAATTGAGAATTTTCTTATTGAGAAATATTTGTTTTTGTTTGCAACTTTCGAAATTCAACTGTATTAGTCATAAATTCAGGAAAACTCGATCTTGATCTTGATCTTAAACTTTTTTTTCTACTCAACATATTTCCAAATTTGTCAAGTCTCGATTTTGATTGACTGAAATTTCTAGATCGTTTGAAAGCTCCTGTTTTCTTATTGTAATATAGAATTTTTTATAAATCTCAATCTCTATCTTGATCTTGATCGTATAATAGTCTACTTTAATTATAGAATTCAATTGAAGTCTTAATACTAATCCTAATCGCGATCTGACGATATTAACGACATTTACAACTCTTTTTCTCTAAACAAAATTGTTTTTGATCAAATTATATTTACGAGGAATCCCAGTTTTAATCTTGATCTCGATCGCACAATAATCCATTTTTTTCTTACTCACTTATATTACTTATCTAGGTCTTGATCCTACAGTGGTCGATTTTAATTACTAAAAAGTGTTTTGCTTGGAAACAATGGATTTTTTCTAATTTCATACAATTCAATGATAATTTGAATCTCTATCTCGATCTCGATCCAACAATAGTGTACTTTCACTCGTCATTATCATATTATTATTGAAAATAATTTATTTAAAAACTATTATTCTGTGAATATTAATTTGAAAGCAATCTTGAGCTTGATCTTGATCATAATCCTCTTAACAAGATCTAGATTTATTTAGAATATTGAAACAAAAAACTGCAGTGCTATGGAATTCTAAATATAGAATTTTTCTCCAAATAATTTTGAATTTGAAAATTAGGAAAATTCGAATTTATGTTTCGGATTTTTTTCTTCTGCAAACTTATTTGGAAATTTCCAAATTTATCAATTTTATTCCAAAACTAAAAAAAAAAACTCAATCTTGATCTTGATCTCGAGTTTCTGTGTCTAATCAAAATTTTTCCAAGGTTCAATAATTTAAAAAAGAAAATCTAATTTCAATAGAATTTCAAGTTTAATTTCGTTGAATTTCTTGATCGTTTGAGAACTTCTGTTTTTCTAACTAAATTAACAACAAGAAACTTTATTCAGGTTACACATTTTTTTTCTGTGTATTTTATCGTTAAATTTTAGAATATCGTTGTAATGGAACTGTTTCT
>JAZBGX010001417.1:0-18530 GCA_037414775.1 Zonitis immaculata
CGGATATCTACAAAATTTCATCTTGAAATAATTACTTGACAACAAAAACATTACTTACAGGTTCTAAAATAACATAAGTATCATGTAAATTTTGATCCGGTTTTAAACCATTGATAGTCGAAGTATATTTTCGATCGGCATTGATTAGATGGGGAAATGACAACAATACAGGAGCGCCTTTGAAAATTTATTAAATATATTATAAAAAAAAAACACCATCAGTCTCAAATTTCTAATTAATTTCTAATTAATCGAAAACCATGCAACGTTCTCGAAAACGTATAATGACCAAATAATTTATTTTCGCGTTTATATTCGTTGTGTTGTTGTTGTTTTGATAGAAGCGAGAAAGGTTTTGATGTTGTTGTGGAGATTTTTTGTTTAAACGGTGAACTTTTCGCTGTTGTAGTAATAAAATATGGTAATATTCTTGTTGTTGTTGTTGTTGTTGTTAAAATTTTCTGTTTGGCTGTTGTAATAAAATATGGTTTGATTGTTGTTTTTGCATAACTTCTTTTCGGTGTTGTTTGTTGTTGGTTTAATAAAAGCGAGAAAGGTCTCAATGTTGTTGTTGTTGTTGAAACTTTTTGTTTCTGTGTTGTAACAAAATACGGTTTTATTGTTGTTGTTGTATAATTTTTTTCCGGTGTTGTTTGTTGTTGATAAATTTTCGATTTTATCGGTTGTCGTGGTGATGGTAATGGTGGAAATTCATAACCATCATCATTATCATCCGGTATTTTAGTTGAATTATCATTAAATTCGATATTATTATCGATATCGTTATCGAAACAACCATTAATATAATGTTTAACATCACCTTTACAATATCGTGGATAAACAACCCATGCATTGAAACCGTTACCGGATAAAAATTGATGTTCTTTAAAAATCCGCTTTATACACGTAATATCATCGGTTATATCGTCATCTTCTAGTAATGAACATGGCAAATTACATGCATAACCATTACCAGGTGGTGAACACCAATATATATCACTAATTTGAAATAGACCATGATCACCACTACCATAATTTATTGCCGATGTATTAAATAAACTTTCATGTTTAACAATACATATCCATGTTGGTATTTGTTCCATTGGTAATTTGTGTAGATATTTTAATTCACGTGCTAATTCACAACGATCATAGATCTTACAATTTACAATATTATTATTATTTATAATAATTATTATTATTGATAAGGAAAACAAGACACGATTTGTTGCCATTATTCTAACTGATGATTGTTGAAGGTGAGCCTCTTGTTTTATGTAAAAATTGAGCAATAAACTCTCTTGAAATCAACGAAAAACACAAATTAAGAGTTGATTGAGTTAACAATTCACAAATCAAATGTTTAAATATATGTATACTTTTTTTTTGATTTGTATTTATAGTGAAGAAGATGATGGTTTAATTTGCATACAAGTTTGAAAACTGGTTGTAAAATTGTGTCGGAACGATTATAAGATGTCCACTAAATTATTGGAAAATTTATAATCAATATACAACTTTCTTTGTTTTCAAAAATTGATGGTTTGTTGTTTCGTTTTTTTTTTTGTTCAAGGCTCCAAAATTCATCAATATAACAAATAATTGATAACCTTCGATTCTATCTAATTTCCTTCCTTTAATGTTCAGTTAATTGAATAAAGGTCAACAGTTGCGATTCTATACGAAATCTCGATGTCCATCTTCATCTAACAACCAATTTTATAATATATGATAAAAAAATTTTTTTACTTTGATGATGATGATTATTTATGATGGCAATGACTTATGTTGCCTTAAATACATTGATTCCGAATCCAGTTTACTTTCGAATCAGCAAAACGTTAAACCTATGAGTACAAATTTGGCATCAAAGCAACACGAAAAATACGTACTGCATCCGGAAATTATGCTGTAAGTAAACGGAAAGAACAGTCGTGTGATTTGAGACATTTAATTCGTCAAGAGAATCGATGACGCACGCTCCGGAAGACCAACAATCATTAACAATGAAAATCTTAAAGAAGTTGTGGAGAAAATTTCCACATGCTCAAACCTTGCAGTACGGTTCCAACTTTATCAGCTAGGGAAACAAAATGGATGTTAAGTAAATGGTCCCACAGGAATTGTCAGATGATAACAAATTAAGTCATATTAGATTTGTACGGCAAACTTCTTATGTTATCTCGAGCGACCGTTTCTTGTGACAAAAAGTGGATATTGTACTTCAATTCGAAGCGATCTGATTATTAATTGTCGCCAACTGATCCAATACCAAATACTCCAAAGAACTCCTTGCATTGAAAGAAGATTCCATTGTGTGTTTGATGAAGAGCAGCTGGAACTGTCCATTATGACTTCGTAGAAACGGGTCAAAGCATATAATTGCCGCAGCCTATTGTGATCAGCTGCAGTACTCATCCAGGAACAACCTTCTTCAAACAATGGAAAGAAAGTGCTATTCTTACAGGACAACGATAAGTTTTATACTGCAAAAATGAGCAGGAGAAAAAATTACTAAGCTTATCTGGGAAATGGTGCCACGTCCACTTTACTCTCCTGACATTTCACCAAGTGATTTGATTAACTCGAAATTTTCTAAAGTGGAAGCTTTCTAATGGAATATCTTTCTAGAAGAAGAATTTTTCCACTTAATTTGATATATCAATTTTATTAAATGTACGGGAAAATTAATTTTCTGTATATTTTCAGGAATTTCTTTAATGGATCCGTAAAATCTTGTTTTCTCCCCTCAAATGGTGAAAACTTGCTCAATTTTATAGAATTAAATGCCAATATTCAAATACCACAACCTGTTTGTTTGGATCAATAAAATTATAGAAATACGACAACGTAGAATTGAAACAATCCCTTTAAATATTCTTTCATAGTAGCCGTGACCTGGAAGTCATTCAATCTGTTCACATTAAATTCACAATTTATTACTCGTACAACAATTTTATACTTAATAGTAGTGAAATGATGCCATCATTTGACTATATTTACTTGTAAAGTTCGACAACACAATACTTGATTTATTTTTATTATTATGTATGATGATTTGAGAATAAATTATTTGGGATATTCGTTTGGAATTAATTAGAAATAAGATTCGAATTCTTACCAATACAAGCTGTCATATCTACTAATCCATCACCTAAACAATCAGGATATTCACCATCAATATCCCGACTACGATTAATACAGAAACAATAATCAGACGAGTTCGGTTTCGGACTGTCGAAAATATTCAATGGTACTGAATAACGATAGCCGGGTATATCTTTTACAATTTCTGTACGATTATAAATCAAACTGAGACATCTGGAAAACAAAAAATAGAATAAAAAATGAGTCGTAAAACACCCGATTGGAACGAAGTTCCTTTCGGTATATATACGAAAGTAGAAAAAAATTGACTCTCCCAAAATGCAACTACAACGGCTATCACCTCGTTATTACTTGAACTGCTTCTTAAGCCAGAGATAGAGATAAAATATCTGGGAGTTAGATCTGTAGAGTAAGATGGGTGTTGGAGTGATTCGAAACTCGCTTCAGGAATGGCAACTATTGCAACATCAGCTTTGTGCGCAAATGTCTTGTCTAGGTCAAACAGGACTTCAGTTCGCAGTTTACCTCAATTTTTTTTCCTTAATAGCATCTCGAAATCTTTTTATTTGGTCAACGTAGTAGTAATCCACTATAAGTGTTCCATCAGAGTCCGAAAAAGCCGATGCTACAACCTTCTGTGCGAAGCTCGCAACTTCATTTCAGAATCGAAGTGATATAGCCAAGTCTCGTCTACAGTCACAAATTGAATCATTAAATTTTCCAGATTAGCCTAGTTCGGCGGTTAACATCCCGGATACCCAACATGTAAAGTAAGTAACTGAGGATCTACAGAAGTCTGCCGTATGAGATCGACTAAATGCCTACGGTCAGCTAAAACTAGATTGCGACTTTTCCCACATTTTTCTCGGTGTGGGTTGTGGATGCCCATCTTTTGCGGTGCTCGACTTTTGTGGATATTTTGCTCAGCTCAAACTTCTTGCAACAGTGAGCGAATGTTGCTCGTTCTCAAACGAATATCGGTCTAACAATAAGTCACAGTGCCATAAGGAACTTTGTTCCAAAAATAGATAAAATTTTTAAAGGGGAAAAAGTACTGTCCCAGATGGAATTTGGATCAGGGTGTTACAACTTGATTAGGTGTGATTATGGTTCGAATCCGAGTGGGGACGGAAATTTTTCTCTATCAATCTTAAAATTTATATAGAAATAAAGAATTTACCTGCAAATATCCTCACCAAATACGTCGAAAGTCATATTTTTTGTTAGATAAGGCCGAAACGAGGTAGTTCCCCGGATTTTATTACACAATGAATTTTCATTATTCCATACCGATATAGATGATTTATTTTCGTATAATATCAAATTCGATAATTCATTATGATTTATTTGACCCGATTTTATTGTAAATCTACCATAATGTGTATAATTTTTCTAAAATGTTATTCGATATTCAATCGAAAGAACGGAAAAAAATAAGACTCACATATCGTAAATAAGCATAATCGATATGGTCGCCGACAACATTCATTGGTTTAGAATGTTTAGCTTTATTCCGGAATTGATTACAAATCGTTTTAGCCAAAAATTCATCGCCACCACCGTTTTCACAAATAATTTGTCCGTTAAATAGCAAATCTTGTACTTTTGCTTTGACAAATAATCCATCGTTTTTTCCAAATATTTTCGGAAGAACATCATTGATACTTGATAGAGCGTTCGGGAACATTTCTTCAGCAATCATAATTAATCCCTTAAATTTTAATAATAATTACTAATTATTTTTTTGATTGCTATATAAATCTCGTTTACATTAAGTGGTGAATTTAGAATTGTGACAAAATCGTTTTCCGTTAATTTCCCGGATGCGTTTTGATCGAATTCCAAACGCGTATTATCATAATACGAAATTTCGTCGTTATTCCATTCGACATCAGTTTTCCATCGGTAAATACTAAGAAAATTCGTGCTGATTCTCATGAATTTCAAAAAAATCAAATGTTAAAACTCACTTGTAAATATATGGACCGACATCTTTGACAATCGGTTGAGCACCTTGTAGAATTGCTTCTGGATTTTGTACATCGAAAAAATGCACTTTTATTTGAAATGGAAATGGAATTTCCATGAAATTCTTCCATTGTGTTGTGTTCTCTTTTAAAATCGATTTCTAAAATATCAAGTTTTACGCGGAAATTTATTTGGAAAAAGAAAAATGAAATAAAATTCACCTCCCAAATTGTATCTTCGATGATTTTGGGGAAAATTTGATAACCCAACACTATACCGATGATCAAAATGAAACCACCCGATAAACCGGAATAGAATATAATTTTTTTATTTACTATCAATTGCATTATTTTTATTTCTAATAAATACACGTTATTTTATTGTTGTAGTTCGGATAGAAATGAGGACAATTTTGTATTTTTCTATTTGTTAATAATTAGCTAGAATAATTGTGATGAGTCTGTTGAATCAATTTAATCAACAACGATATAATCTTTACGTTTTATTAATAATAAATGAAGAAATTATGATATTGAAGTAATACTATTTGTATTGATGATTTGGTGAATTGAATAATGAAACAATACTCTATATTTTCATTTTTTTGTTTTGTTTAATAGATTACGATCAAATTATTGTTATTCATTGTAATTGGAAAGTCAAGGTTGAATTGGAATAATAACATTTTTTTTTGCCTGATAACAGAGGAAATGAAATTTATATTAAACACTAATTGATATTTAATTATATGGAGTTTTGTCCGCAATTCCACCAGCAGAGACTACAAAAGTCGGTTGAAAAATTTATATTTAACGTTTCATCCCTTATTATCATCCGTTAAGGGTTGTTTTTCAAAACACGATAAATTCAGTTCTGATCGTTCGACCACCTTGATAAAGTACAAAAGATCGTTATATAAGTATTGGGCTGTTGTCCTTTTAAGAGTCCAGCTAACAAGAGAGATAAATTTGTTAAGGAAATTATAGGTGATGAAATAACAATAATTTCCAACAGAGGGTGTATTCAATACAAGTTTGGCCTTATAGAATTCACAGTTGAGTATTTGGGGAAATTGGAAAGTGTACAGAAAGTGTCCGGCCATGGGAACTTTCCACTAAGTTTTTACTGTATTTATTGGTGAAAATATTGATGAAAATATATTTAAATTGGAAAATTTCCATGTTTTAGTCGCAAATTTCTCCATTCAACGTCTAAAAATCACAGTTTGTTGAGAAATTTTCTTACAAATCTATAGTCGGATCAATAAATCTTAGCTTTTACGTCATCTTTAGTTGCATTGGGTTACGACAAAATTTGTCATGCACCTACTGCCATAGAATAAGGACGTATATAGAAGCTCACAAGTCCATATTTTTACGTAGCATCCAGATTTAGTTAGTACCGCGACCAATAGGGAGCGATAGTAGTATAATTCGGGTAAAGTTGATGAGTTGTTAGTTAAGTCACATGGCAACTCATCAATTTCAACTGACTCCATCGCCGCGAACACGTTAAAATACCTAAATACTACTACTATCACCGCATGTTGGTCGCGGTACTAACTAAATCTGGATACCACCCAAAAATATGGACTTGTGAGCTTCTATGTAAATCTTCATTCTATGGTTTTACTGTTTTAACTGACTGAAGCGTATGTCAAACTTTTGTCATAGCCCGGTGCAACTAAGGATGACGTAAAAGCAAAAATTCATTGATCAGACTATATTTCCAATTATTATGTCATTTCATAGAACGCCCAAGCACTGCTTAAGTACTTCCTGTAATACCGGTGTTTAGTGTAAATTCCCAAACCACTCCATCTGCTGGTTGATACATATGATTAAATCTAACTGCTATAAACTCCCACATCCAAGGGAAGGTCACCCTTACTCATAGGCCTAAAAGTATCCTGCTGCCATGAGCCCCTTTGTTCATTGGAAAGTTTCCCTTAATTATAAATTTCTCGTGGCTTCATATGCTTCTTTGGTAGAGCAATACTGGAAATAAATAAAAATATCGTGCCCTTTTATTTAAGATAAATTCGATCAGGATCAGTGGAATACCGAGAGTGGTTCAGCTCGCATTTCATCGGAATTTATTAAAAAACATTGAAAATATATTACCGATTCCTATTACAAGAGCTTTCCCGAAACAATGAGATGTAAACCACGGGGAACTGCTCCCGTGGATATAATCGTTCATGGATCAGCAACAGGAAAGCTTCCCGTAAACCCGCAAGTCGGACAAATAATCAATAAAGAACATGGAAGAAGAGTTTGTGCAATTTTCATTTGAAAACAGTAGAATTCTATCTAATTTCTATCGATAAGACGATATATTGCAATTCGAATATTAATATTGCCCGATGCATTTTAGGAATCATAAATATAGATTTTCCATATTTCCTGAAGCGCTAGAAAAGCCGTTCCAACTCCAAAATATCATCATCAAGCTCGAATTTTGTTTTTCTAGTTAGAAAGCTCACAAAGAAGTCTGGTAATCCAATTGACTGTATAATGAGATTGCGAAAAATGGTGGATGTTCCATGACGTATCTCCATTATAAATAAATAAAGCTACCTTTTTAATGGTTTGTGTTATCGTTGATTTTTAATTGGTTTTATTTAAAGAGAATTCATGTAATTAAAGTTAATTCATAAAAAAGATTGAGCTTTCTTGAATTCTGTGGCAAGAACTCCTAATTTGGCAACACCGCCACCATTACAACTAACATAACCTCAAATCTCGAGAATGCGATCTATTTTTAAAATAAACTGATTTCTCTTATGGAACGATTTAAACGGATTCATTTGATTTGAATCACCTTCACTAATTGAAAATCGGGTAATAGAAAATACGAAAAATATGTTGGCTATTGCTACAAAATTTACAAATATAAAAAATTATCAACGTTTCATTTCAACACAAAATCTATCACGTACAAAACTAATTGATGAATTAACAACAATTACACCACCAAAACATGCTAGAGTTGTTGTTTGTGGTGGTGGTGTTATGGGTGCATCTGTTGCATATCATTTAGCACAATTAGGATGGGGATCGGATACAGTTCTAATCGAACAAAATCGGTAATTATAATACAAACTATAATTATTAGTAAACATTTAGATTATTTGAATTTTAGTGTTGGTGGTGGTACAACATGGCATTCATCTGGATTGATTGGTGTATTTAAGCCGAGTTTAGCACAAGTTAAATTGACAAAATCAAGTGTTGAATTGTATAAAAATTTAGAAGCTAAAGGCTTAACAACCGGTTGGAAACAATGCGGTAGTTTGAATTTAGCAAGAACTAGAGATCGTATGATTGTTTTCAAACGAATGAAAGCACAATCTGTGTAAGTATTTTGTTGTTGTAACAAATAGGAATAATACCAAATAATTATTGTTAAGGCCATGGAATATTGATTGTGAATTATTAACACCGGAACAATGTAAAGAAAAATGTCCATTAATCAATATCGATGATTTAATCGGTGGTCTTTGGATACCAGGTGATGGTGTTGGCGATCCATATGAGACATGTCTGTCAATTATAAGTGAAGCCAAACAAATGGGTATGTTGCAATTTTTCTAAAGTATAATAATTTCTTTTATTTTTATTTTGTTTCTAGGTGTTAAAGTTATTGAGAATTGTCGTGTAGAAAAAATTTACCAAACAAATGGTAAAGTATCCGGTATTGATACCGATTTCGGTCATATCGATTGTGAATATTTTGTTAATTGTGCTGGATTTTGGGCTAGAGGTGTTGGACAATTATCAGAACCTTATGTTAAAGTACCATTACATGCAGTTGAACATTATTATTTACATACAAAACCGATTCCAGGCTTAGATCCAATGACACCAGGTAGAGAAAATATTGCTCGTATAGAAATTTATAATTTAATAGAACAAATAAAAAATTGCAGTGGTTCGAGATCAAGACGGACATATTTATTTCCGCGAGAATAACGGTCGTTTATTAGCTGGTGGTTTTGAGCCAGTGGCTAAGCCAGCTTTCGAAGATGGTCGTATACCGATTACAAGTAAAGATCGTAGTTTACCAGAAGATTGGGATCATTTCCATGTATTACTCGAACAATTATTAAATCGTGTACCACGTTTACGTACAGTTATATTAGATCGGTTATGTAATGGTCCGGAAGCTTTTAGTCCGGATTGTAAATGGATTGTTGGCGAAGCACCCGAAATTAGAAATTATATGATTGCTGCTGGTATGAAAACAATTGGTATATCAGCAGCTGGTGGTGTTGGTCTTATGACAGCTGAATTAATTATAAATGGTTCAACATCATTCGATATGTACGAATTGGAAGTATCTAGATTTTTAGGTTTACATAATAATCGTAAATTCTTACGTGATCGTGTTAAAGAAGTACCTGGTATGCATTATGGTTTGATTTATCCATTTAATGAATTTAAAACTGGACGTAATTTACGTATGTCACCGGTTTATCCGAAATTACGTGAAGCTGGTGCTGTTTTCGGACAAGTTATGGGCTATGAACGACCTACATGGTTCGATCCACAACAAACTGATGGTAAATTCGAGAAAAATACCAACTAGATTTTCAATAATTATATGGATACATTTTAGATCAGGATGCTCAAGATTGGTCTACGCCAAATCGTATGGCATATACGAACACTTTTGGTAAACCACCATGGTTTGATTATGTAGCAGCGGAATATGCGGCTTGTCGTGAAGGTGTTGGTATCAGTGATTATTCGTCATTCACAAAAGTTGATTTATGGGTATGATTCCATAATTGCTCAAAAGTCACGCCTTCCACGAAAACAGTGGGCCGGCAATACGAATCTATGCTGAAAAAGTGTTCTTCGTCTCAGTCTGTTATTCGTGGCACGACTTTTGACCAATCCTGTATATTTGACTGATTAATCGTTTGGTTTCAGTCTAAAGGTAATGAAGTTGTTGATGCTCTACAATATGTTTGTTCAAATGATGTCGATGTACCAATTGGTGCAATTATCCATACTGGGATGCAGAATAAATATGGTGGTTATGAGAATGATTGTTCTCTAGCTAGATTATCAGAAAATCAGTATTTATATATTTTTATAACTTATTTTTAATAATTAATCAATTAATTTTAGTTATATGATGATTGCACCAACAATCCAACAGACACGTTGTAAAGTCTGGCTACAAAAACATTTACCATCAACTGTTGCCATATCAGATGTAACTAGTATGTTTACAGCATTATGTATAATGGGTCCATTTACACGTACATTATTATCAGAATTAACTGATACCGATTTGAGTCCGAAAAACTTTCCATTTTTCACATTCAAAATGTTAGATGTCGGCTTAGCAAATGGTATACGTACAATGAATTTAACACATACGGGTGAATTAGGCTATGTCTTATATATACCGAATGAATTTGCATTACATGTATATTCATGTTTAATACAAGCTGGCGGTAAATATGGTATAAAACATGCTGGTTATTATGCAACACGTGCATTACGTGTCGAGAAATTTTATGCATTCTGGGGACAAGATTTAGATACGAGAACAACACCGTTGGAATGTGGTCGAGTGTGGCGTGTAAAATTCGACGTAAGCTAACCATTATAATATAATATTTAAAAATTATTAATTTGATAATGAAAATAGAAAAAAGTCGACTTTATTGGCCGTGATGCTTTATTGAAACAACGTAATGACGGTGTTAAACGGATGTATATCCAATTGATATTGAATGATCATGATCATGAAACGGATTTGTGGCCATGTGGCGGTGAACCGATTTATCGTGATGGACATTATGTTGGAATGTGTACAACAACTGGTTATGGTTTTACATTTAAAAAACAAGTTTGTTTAGGTTTCGTTGAGAATCATGATGAAAATGGTGAATTACAGCGTGTTACCAATGATTATGTTCTAAGTGGTGATTATGAAGTTGATATTGCTGGCATACGGTAATTGATCAAAAGCTATTTTTCATAATAATTGGAATAATTTTACTTTTTCTAATAGATATGGTGCTAAAGTTAATTTGCATTCACCAATTTTACCAACGAAATATCCGGATAAAGAACGCGATGTTTATCAAGCTACTAGAGGTAAAAATGATGATAGCATTGTTGTTAGAGCTATTGAATAAATCGACGGAAATATGTGATAATTTGAAATTTATAAGACTATATGTGTAACTATTATTGTTGTAAATAATTTGTAAATATTTAAATAAACAATTATTGAATAACATAACGTTTATCTTTAATCTGAATAATAAAATAAATAATACAAGTAGCGACATCTCTTGTTTATTTAGTGAATAAGACATACATTTTTAATTAATATCGTATATTGACGTATAGATGGCAGTAGTGTTGAATTAGTACATTTCTTGTATGATTTGTAAGTTAGGATCGGATTTTCAACTCTAAAAGGTAGCGAGACCAGTTCTCGTACTATTTGAATAGCTAGCAATCCATTTATGGGTAATAGTATGGTTTAGCTTTGGCAATTGATAGATTTTCCAGATAGTGGTCGACACAATCGTGCAACGGTACAACCAATACTTTAGTGGTAGATTTTCGCTCAAATTTACTTCCCTCTACTATTTATTTTTCGTTGCTTTCTTACGGACAAGAAAGAATACCAAAAACCTGATCTGGAACAAAATGGACATAAAATTCCGTACGTACTTGTAAAGCGTAGTACTTACACTTCTGGTTTATCGTGTATCCGATGCCATGATTGGTCAATTTTCTGTTGGCTTTCGGGCTTGAACTATCGATTCGATTATAATAAGTTGGTTGTTATGCTCAAAATTGCGGCTTCAAATCTGCTGCTGAAGTCATTTTTGATGGATGGAATGTTATTGAGATCCTTAGGAAGAGTTTGCTGGTTTGATAGAAAGCACGGTGCGCTAGTTAGTATCCAAAGTGTCTTTGATTAGAGTGTTTGCAAAATTTGTTCGAGAACATTCTTACAATTCGATTTCATAGGATCATATGGGTTTTAGAACTGGGTCTTGTAATTTTTGGCTTCCATGTAAGCGCATGGTCGAGATGAAGGACTATTGTATGAGGTAATCTTAGGACATTTGCTGCATTTTGTGGTGGGTGGAATTAATTTGTCTTGATCATTTGTAATATTTGGTGACGAGGTGATGTATCACAGGTGATAGAGTAGAAATAGAAGTAAATTCAAATTTCTACCGGTAGGTCTGGCGTATTAGCATGAGTTTTTTTAGTTTTTATCGAAGTAATGCTATACCTCGTCGGAAACATTTTGGACATTCGGTAATACCGAGTCGTACATTGACATTTTTTGTAGACCTTCTTTGATCATGTTGATTATGCTAAATACGAACGATTGTTTGGAATTATTTCAACTATAATGATCAATTGAATTATTCTATTTGGGAATAATCCTCCGAACTTTTTGAACATTGTAGGGGTTAGATATGTAGGTTCATTGATTGATTTCCGGTTTGAACGTATTTCTATTGGATCGGATAGTAGCAGGAATTTAATGGATAGTAACAAATCGAAGTAAGGACAATATAGCGATTCTCGGCAGGTGTTTGAGTATTTCTTCGATGATAATAAGGCTGTATCCTGGAGCTTCGTGGGAGTTTAGATAGAGAGCTCTATATGAATCTCAGCAGGTGAGAGAGGGTTGATTAGTTTAAACAGTTGGCAATGTTAGATAGATCTCTTTGTAATCTTGAATTTTTATGCATCCGACCAAAATTTTATTATATAACGAGACTCCAATTAAGTCTTGAGATATGTTTTAGGGGTAAGTTGAAAACGAACATCCTGTATGTAATTATTGTACGTTATATATTTCAATTGCTATTGTTCTCCATTAGTTTTTTTTCTCTCCAACTCCTGGATGTTTCGATAACAGTTAGATAAAACTTTTACATTAGTTGATGTTTAAAAATTTCTTATCACGATTCGTTCAATTAGTTTCAGTGATTGTGAACTGAAATACCATTAAGTTATCCACACAATTTAATGAAGATCAAGTCTCTATTCAAAAAATTGTTTTTTTCTTCAACAAAAATAACAAAAAAAAAAACACTAAACAAACCATAATCCAATTTTGTTAAATAGAAAGATAATTTCGGTAATATTTTCTATTGCACGTTTCTCCATTTCCTGTATTTCTCTCTTCTTTCTTTTTTTATTGCCTATTCGTACAAACTAATAAATCACGTTAGATATTGTATATCTATTGGGAATTATTTAGGGAGTGTTATACGCATTGCGATTATCGGTATAGACAATAATTTGGGTCCTCTATTATTGAGCATACAAAATAAAGACGTACAACTAATTAATTAATTCGATTAATTACCATCTCTATTACGAAAATTGGTTAGAATGTCCACCAATATCATCAATACATTTTCTCAAGGACTTCTTAATGATCGCTGAGTGAACAGGAGCATAATAGAGACACAAGCATCCTGAATTCTTTCTTCCAAATTATACGAGGGCTGATCCAAAAGCTATGATACAAGTTTTCAAATGATTTTTTGAGGACCAAAATTTTAAAATTTTGCAGTTATTTTAGAAATATTTGGCTCTGTAAGGTTGAATGAGCCAGTCGATTCTATAAACTTATCTCTGTTTAAGATGCTATCGAACAATTTTTTATTCTAAATGGAAGGATTTGAGCAGGTCCTGTATTAGTGTGATCATTGCCCCGATTTTGTGTTTTAATGTTAATTCATGCTCTGCTATTTATAGTTTATTCATAATGTTCAAGCCAAATAATAATTTGAAGGTCTTTTTTTTGGAATTCTTAATGAAAACGATTCAAATTTTCTCTTAAATATTCAATAGCTGATTTATTGTTAGATCTGGTTCCAATCCATTCTAAACTTTCTAAAGGTTTTGAATTTTTCATTAGATTTGGATTGTTCGTATTGTTGATGGAATTTCCAATTATCATATCCAGTTTTATAATTGCCCTTTGAAAGTTCATGTTTAATTTATTTGAAAATTCCCACAATTACTAAATTCCATTCCAAATTTTCCTGGCGATTTCAATTTTTCTTTCTTCATAGTTTCAATCTAAATCCGATTTTTTCAAAAATTCTCACATTCCATTTACAAACTTTCTTGCATTTCACGCGAATTTTGGTCATTATCTCTCCTTAAAAGCATGGCAATTGTTCGTCCCTCCGTAACATTAGCCGTAATTCAACTGTCTGTATTTTAAAGGGTATACGACAAGGATTATCCATCCAAAAACTCAATAATGATGTTCTATATGTACAGAGATATAAGTTTTGATGTTATATTCATTAATGAAAGTAGGCTCGTGAAATTAATAAACTTTCATAAAGGCAATATTGTAAAGTAACTAATAATAATTTAATAATTTCCTTCATTTTCATCAAAAGTTCGAATTCAAAACAATAAATGTTAGTATCGATCTGTTTTTGTTCTTTCAAAGTTTATTTTTTACTCAAACCTAATGTACGAGGGGTGATCCAAAAGTGATGACAATCGTTTTCAACGACAAATGTTCATCAGATAACGTAGTTGAAAAATCTTGACACTCAAATAAAATGTCTACAGCGGCCATCATCTCGCTAGTGTCTTCAAATTTCTCACTACTCAAGCCGGGCAAACGAATAGCTAGATCTGGAGAATTTGATGGCTTTGTGTGTGGTCGCGTCCGTCTTGATGGAACAGCATTCCACCTGTCTCGGCTTTTTTCCTTGATCGTCTCCCGCTATCTTTTTATTTAGTTAGTGTAGTTGGAGCCAGTAATAGTGGTTCCAATTTCTAAGGAAAAAAAACGAACCTCATAACTTTTAGTTCGGAAGTTGCGACTTTGAATTTTCGGTGTTGGTGAGAGCTCAGTCCAGATTTCTACTACTGTATAACGTGGATGGTAGTCTTTTGTGAATGTTCTGACCAACTTGAATTCTTGGCACTAGCGTGGAACTGTAGTATATGTAGGGAAACAGTCTTCCAATGCTTCTACCACGTCGGTCTAACTGCTCATACAGAATTGGAAGTATGATAGTGTATTTATTTTTATGACCGATTATCATTACGTTTCGATCAGCCCTCGTATATACTATACGAACACCGAATGGTTTTGTTCATCGAACCGAACAAAATTGTAAATAGAATATTAATAAAACATTAATAAATATTGAACAAAAGACTGTTATTATTGCGCTGATGAAGATTCTATTTGAATTCGATAAATTCTAATTAATCGATAATAATTTATTTACAAGATATTTTACAATATCCTCTCATATATTGCAAGAATTGTGTCGAAAGCTCGATCATATCAATTCGAACAATCAATTTACTTATAGAAAATTTCGATTTTCTTCGTCTATTTGAATTCTTATTGAAATTTATATAGGAAAGCGCTTTTCTGACAAATAGATATAAAGAAATAAATACACATATAAAACAGTTGATTGAATTCTCTCTCTCTCTCTCTCGCTCTTTCTTTCTCTCTTCTTGTCTTCATTAAAATCGAGTTCTATGATAACAAATTTTATGCATTTTAGAAACTTTAAGTATGTATTGTATTTGTATTACAATTCAATTTATTAATTTTGAAAATGATTACGTTGTTCCATCCTTCTACATTGTTGTTCGAAGACTGTAACATAAACATGTCCTGCAGCAAAAGCTCTCTGTTCATAAATAATTAAAATACTACCGAAAGCTCCCAACATAGGTACATATATCTGTGTTGTATATACATTTGTTTTTTGTGTATAGGTGCATTTCCTGTAAATTCCATAAACATCGTTGAATGTTGTAGATAATTATTTATTTCATAATAATTTTACTGTACGAAATAATTGTAATTTCACAAAAAGCATTATTTTTATTTGGCAAGTGTCCAAGAGCTTTTGTAAATTTCAGTAAAAACAAAAAACCAACGAAGCGATAATATTATTATTATTATTATTTTTTTGATGGAAACATTATGGGCTTATTTATTATTGAAGATTTCCTCTATGATCTCAAAAATTGATTTAAATTCTAACAATCAATAAAACCAAAGAAATGTTGAAAGGAACAGAATTCGAATTATAGTTATCATGGAAAATTTTTTGCTTTTCAATTTCTTTTGATGGTTTTCCTACTCTCTCTATTCGGTTCTTTTAATGTTTCAAAACCAAAAAAAAAAAAAAATCTAGCCATGCATTAGAAAGAAAATTTATTGGAAATTTCCGGTATTTCCAGTAAACTCAAACAATTCTATAGATTTTCTTCCATTTTATGTTTGTGGAAGTGTAAAGATTTTCTAAATTATCCCAATAAAATTTTTAACGAAGAGAGGCAATGGTCGTACATCACGACCATCTCATCAGCACTCTTTAGCTCTCTACCTTCCTTTTCAGGATGTACTCTCTTCGGCTTGGATGATGGTCCAGTTTTTCCTGAATACCATCATTCTCTCATAAAGCTATCGAACGATAAAGTTATCTTCTTTATTCCTAGATATCACTTTTTTCCATGAGAGTAGATGAGCTATATGGATTCGGGGCCACTTTTCCTATACATTTTTTATAGGACCAAAAAAAGTTATTTTATTTTCGGTCTAGGTAGAAAGAGCTGTCTATTGTTAGAAAGAGAGAGAAGTACATATGAAACTTGGGCGCATGCGCAATAGCTAGCTCATTCTACCTAGACCGGAAGTCAAACAGTCTATTTCGGTCCCAGAAGAAATACATGGGAGAAGTGGCCCCGAATCCCCATAGCTTATCTATCCATAAGCTTCTTCAGTGGCACGCGAGAAGACCAGAGTGACGGCACACAATGTTTCGCTATACAGATTCGTTTAGATCTGTCGGAGAGTAGAGCTACGAAATAAGGGACGTTGTCACCTGATAACATCACAGAGCGGATGATGGGATTCGGCAAAAACAACGGAAGAGTTAGGCAAAAGATGACAGAATATCTGTGGTATAATCTTGAGGTTTTGCTTGCGTGTTTCAAGTTAAGCTGATGAAAAGATGGTACGGCTGCAGAAGCTCTCAATGACACAGCCGGTGTCTCATTCTGGTGACTCTTGTTTATAGCGTAGAGCTCATGGAAAAATAGGGCCAGCCCTCTCTTGGAACTGATGTCACGACATGATTTTTTGGGTAATGATAAATGACGCCGTATCTCACGTTCTTGAACGGGGAGGGGTCGATGATTAGAAAGAAAATACCGGACGAAACCGGACTATTTCTGTTTCCGCTATATGACTTTTATTATGAATTGTGAGTGTTTGTCCATAGACAATAACAAAACTGAAGCAAGTAATCGGGACGCAATTAATATTCCTTTGGGCAAACAATGGGACGCTATATTTACATTTTCTTGTTAGAGATTCAAAATGGGACTTACCCATGAATTTCGGGTAAATTTATTTTATATATATTAGTTTTGATAGAAAATACGAAAAAATTACCTAAATAGCATTTCGCTCAAAGTCGGGAGAAAATTTCTTGGGAATTGGCTGGAAAATTTGTTTTTCTTTTTGTTCGGATAACTTTGAAAAGCTCGTAAATAATTTGAATCGTTCAATATTCCATATGTGAATTTACGTAATCTATCATCACTTATTATGGCAATAGAGAATTTATTGGTGAAATAATTCAATTTTCTGTATCATATTGATATGAAAGCTCAATTTTGAATAGAAATTTTAGAGCTTTTATTTTTTGCCCCTCAATCAATATCGTACAATTTATACGAATTATATTTCCTGTATTATTATTATTATTATTGAATATAAGTAGATAGTTAATTTTAATAGTTTATTTCAGCTTAAATTTTATTATTATTGAATTTGGCAACAATAATAACAATGATAGACTGGCAATAATCCAAATAGTCATACATAAAAAAACTAAACATACACTCGCCTTATGTTTCTCTACTTTAGCGAGTCATACAGGTGGCTTGGAATCAATCCATTTATTTATTTTGTCTCAGTTTTCTAGTAATTCAATTAATTTTATTTGTATTTAGTTCGATTTAATTACCTTTATAGTAGGGCCATGTTGGTTTGCAGGTGATGTAATTTGGGAGGTATTGCTACAAGCAAGATAAATGGACTTTACATTATTATTATTTATTTTATTTTATTAATTTTTTTTTTTTCGTATAGTGGATGAGATGCGCTCTGGTGTGCTGCAGTACGATCTTCCATCATAGTGGCCCAGGTGGTCCGCAGTGGGCGGCGCCTGCGCCCTATTTTGCGTGCCCCGTGCTGACAAAGTCCAGAACCTCAGTATACAATACGCGTCGCGACGCGTCTAGCCCTCTACAATTTCTCTCTTCATATATATAATATATATATAGATATAAAAGCTCTCTCTTCCGATATATATATATATATACATCAATTGTGTGAGTGTGTGTTTTTTATGTGCGAATGTTTTTAGTGTTTAG
>JAZBGX010001419.1:2186-14441 GCA_037414775.1 Zonitis immaculata
CACCAAATGAATGGACAAATAAAAATATTGAACATATGAAAACGCAATTGATTAAATTAGGTTGTAGTTTTGAATGGGAACGTGAATTAACAACATGCCAACCGGATTATTATCGATGGACACAAGAATTGTTTTTGAAATTATACGAAGCCGGATTAGTTTATCAAAAAGAAGTAATTTGTTTATTCAATTGAAACTATTTAATTATTGATTTGTTGGAATTTAAGGCGATGGTTAATTGGGATCCGGTAGATCAAACTGTATTAGCTGATGAACAAGTCGATGAAAATGGTTGTTCATGGCGGTCAGGTGCTAAAATTGAACAGAAACCATTGAAACAGTGGTTTATAAAAACAACAAAATTCGCTAAAGATCTACTGGATGGTTTAAATGATGATATATTACATGATTGGCGTGATGTAATTAAATTACAAAAAAATTGGATTGGTAATTGTGATGGTGTTAATTTCGAATTTAAATTAATTAATAATAGAAATGATTTTATTAAATTATGGACAACACAGCCGGAATTTATAAATGAAACAAAATTTGTTTTGATCAATAATAAACATATTTTGAATAATAATGAAAGTGTATCGATAACGGGGAATATAAAAAAATTGAAGATAGAAATTTTAAATCCGTTCACAAACGAACATATTCCAATATTTATAACAAACGATTTCGATTATTTACCAGATACAGATTGTTTTGTTGGTGAATTTTCTTTTTTTTTTTTTAGAATTTTGATTGAATTATTGGTTAATATTTTTAGGTATGCCGAGCGTTTGTGAGAAATCGGCAAATTTCGCCGATATCATCGGTATGAATTACGAAAAAATCCAATCAATTGGTGAAACTGAACGTAAACAATTACAAAACGACATTTTAAATAAAGCTAAATTATTAAATATCGGCGGTTATTGGTCTAGTGCAAAATTACGCGATTGGTTAATATCAAGACAACGTTATTGGGGTACACCAATACCAATTGTTTATTGTCAAAATTGTGGTATACAAACAATACCAAAAGAACAATTACCGATTGAATTACCTAAATTCGATCGTATTATTAATAATAAAGAGAATACAAAATTATTATTAGAACATTCGAATTGGATTAATACAGAATGTCCGAAATGTAGAAATTTAGCAAAACGTGAAACTGATACAATGGATACATTCGTTGATAGTTCATGGTATTATTTACGTTATTTAGATCCGGAAAATACGAAAGTCATGTTCGATACGGATAGAATTAAAAAATTATTACCAGTTGATTTATATATCGGCGGTAAAGAACATGGTATATTTATTATTAGTTTCAATTTGATTCAATTAATAATCGAATTAATTCTAGCTGTTCTACATTTGTATTATGCAAGATTTATCAGTCATTTTCTATATTCTATCGGTATGGTACCTGAACGTGAACCATTCAAACGATTGTTAGTACAAGGTATGGTCATGGGGCGTAGTTATCGTGTTAAAGAAACCGGCCAATATCTACCGGAGAATAAAGTTAATATTATTGGTAGTTTTTCTATTTAAAACAAAAAAAAAACGCTATTATTTAATGATAAATCGGAATAATTTTGTAGATTTGAAAAAGAATAAAGCTGTAACTAAAGATGACAATCAACCGGTGGTTATAACGTGGGAGAAAATGAGTAAATCGAAATATAATGGTTGTGATCCGGATGATATGTTTAAAGAATATAGTATTGATACAACTAGATTATTGATATTGGCGGATGTTGCACCAACTTCCCATCGTAATTGGAATAGTAATAGTAAGCTTGTCGATGAGATTTGTTGTCAGTGTGCTGTAACGTGGGTATTAAACCGCCTGTGGCAAGTGCCGTATTTGCACCAAACCATAATCCAATAGAGAAAAATGCAATCAAAAATTCTTGCGTGCTATTAGAGGCGCTTACGCTTACGCCACGATCTCGTATTAGCAAACAAACACATTAATTTTTTGTATAAATCATACAGTGATAAAAGTAGTTATATGATGCCAATCTCGCACCCCTTTTATTCTGCAAAATGGCAGGTTTGCGCACTGGAACAAGTGGCGAGATATAAATTTCATATTTCTTAAAATTGGTGGATGCGCCGGGTAAATAATTATTGTAAATAGTTGAGAGAGTCTCTAATTGCGAAAATCCATCCCAAAACATCCAACAATTCACAAATTTCGAATTTCCAACGCAAAGTGGCCCAGGATGAGACTCATATAACTACTCATGAAGAGTTGGATGAGCAAGAAAATTAAGTAACTCAACTCGGTCGGTTTTCTTTGTTTCGACTTTCTAGCCTCTACTACGCCTTCGTTACAGCACTGATTGTTGTTTATTATAATTTGTTTTGTTGTAGCTTTTCCCGGTATAGTAAATTGGCAGAAACGATTATGGTTGACAATTCGTGATTTTATCAATCACCGTACAAATTTACCAACGAAACTATCGGATAATGATTTTAAGAAATTCGACGATTATATGTTCGATTCACGTAATTATTATTTAAAAGGTGTAACATTCAATTATTGCGGTTCACAACAACATAGTGTAGCTTTATCAAAACAACAAGGTCTAACAAATAGTATACGAGTTAGTATTTAATTTATTTTAGAAAACAAAACCATTTTAGAATAAAAAATTTTTGTTATTATTATTGTAGAGATCTCCACCGGCTATATTTGCATATAGTCGTCAATTCGAACGTGCATTAGCTACACAAATAATTTTATTATCACCAATGGCACCACATTTTGCTAATGAATTATGGTCTGGTTTTCTATTAGCACCAAATCGTTTGAATCTAATAACAAATGAAATTGATTGGAATAAAACTGTCTTAGAACAACAATGGCCTAAAATTGATTGTAATTATAATATGGATTTGATTTGTCGAATTAATAATGACGATATATGTAGAATTAAAATACCGAAATGTGAATTAGAAAATTTAACAAAAGAACAAGCTATCAATATTGCCTTGAATCATAATCAAATAAAAATGGAATTGGAAACGAAAACTATTTTAAATACGGTCTATATTAAAAATTACGATTATAATTCGATTATTAATATAAAAACGAATTTTGTGAAAACGGAAAAACGGAAAATCAAAAACTAAGTATATAGATTATTATTATTATTATTATTATTATTATTATTATTAGCATAGTTTTTAACATTCTCGTTTAGGTGGTGGTAATGGTTTTAGAATTGGCGTCAATGGTATATTTTCCCAATAACCAGGAAAACGATCACCATTCGACATATTACATTGCATACTTAATGGTGATTCTTTATAAACATCATCTAATAACTGTATACGCATTTTATTCCATTCAATCGATTTATAATTATCGCTAATACCATTATTTATCGATAATCGTTGATTTTCCCATCTAAAAAACAAATAATTATAAAAAAAATTATAATTGATCCTAATGTTAGTTTTTACTCTTTCATATAATTGAAATATGTTTGTAAAGCTTGATTACTAATTGAACTTTTACAAACTTCCAAATCAATAGATGGAAAATAATAAATATAATTAACGCACATTTCGTCGTGTGTACCAAAACCGCCCATTGTAATATTGATACGATCGTTTGTATTATAAACGCATTGTGTAATTAAAGCGTCGCCCTATCAAAATAATCAATAATAACTAAAAAAAATTGATAAAATTCAAATATTTCTATGTACCGGTAATACACGAACTGATCGTTTCAAACGACGTATTTCTTGAAAATGTGGACTATAATGATTATCACGATTCATTTCTAATAATTCAATACCATCACGTATATGTTTCGTATAAACTTGAATGCCAGTTAAATGGGTATGCAGTTGACTACCAAATACCATTATACCATCCAATGGGAGGCTCTTAAAAAAAAAATAATTCGATTTTTATTATTATAAAAACTCCAATCTCTATTTTCATCAAACACTCATACACCATCTATAATTATTCTATGGAACTAATATGTTTGAATGACTCAAATTACAATAGAGATGAGATTTTGATAATTTCTCAATCAGCCCATCTCGTTTGCTATTGAATTTAGTATGAGGCGCCATCTATGGCTTTTTTGATCGATTTAGAAATGTCAAATTCAATTTACCACAGCTGTACATTCACTGACACAATAACCAGTTAATTTGAAATCATCTTGTTGTGGTGGTATTGCCATTTTATCGGTATATTCTAAACCTAATTCAATAATACCAGCATCCATTGGTTTTAATTTAGTCGATATATGTATTCGCATACCGGAACTATCAATTATATTCGATTTTAATTGAGGATTATTATAATGTATCTCTAACATAACATAAGGATTATAATCGGCACCACCAAATGGTAGACCTGCTTCCTAGAAATTAGTAAATAAAACTATAATATTGTACATTCGTATTTGAGAGGACATGGGTGGAGCTAATTTTTCGAGCCCTCGCCACTGAGGTACGGTGTATAGTTAGCTCCGTCCACGCTCTCTCAATTGTGAATCTTCGATAGTTGTCATGCGTTTTTTATACTTCAGGATAAATGAATCCGGCTGCTCCCATTGCCCATGCAGCTACAACTTTTTTACATTTTTGCGTAATTTCAGGTCGTTCTTCACCAAAACAATCACCTTTATACAATGGAAAAGTTTCATTAGGTGGTGCTTCGCAATGGAACACTTCCATATGATGGACAATACCTTCACTATCTTTCGTAATTAGAGATTCATGCTGTAATTGATTAAAATTAATTGATTGATTAGATAATTATATATTTAATAAATTACTTCATATATGTGATGTTTTTGATCGATGCCATCCAATTTTTGTACATGACACCAATACAATGTATCCTTGGCTGGTATAGTAACGTTATCCGTTACCACATCAATATATCGTGTATGCGATGGTAAATTTGTGTTGATATTAATATTTTTCAATAATTGTACACGTACCATACCTTTATCATTTTGGTTTGTTGTTGCACTTATATTTAAATCATTCAATTTGTATAGATAATGGTCATTTTTTGCCCATACAATATGGGTTGTACCATCATCAATCATGTAATCATTTATATCACATGTATCGAATTTACGACTGTATGTGAATTTTATTAAATTTTTGGAATGTTTCATTTTGAAATTTAGACAATCTTGTTGTTCATCTAACCGAACTATACCATGATCATCCACGATGGTATCCTGTTAAGAAAATATATATACAGGTGGTCCGCCAGAGGCTTTCCTGGTCTTGTTGGCACTCGTTTTAACGTCAAAATGTTCTCTCAATATCACACTTTAAATCATCAAGTCTGTTATTTTTACAAGACTAGGAAATCCTCTGGTGGACCACCTGTATAATCGATATATACTGGATGTCCCTTTTAAGAATATATCCTCATTATTCATGGATCGAATCAAAACGTTTTATAATGGAAATTGTAGTAATGTGGTATATACTGAGTGTCCGTTCTAAGAAATACTCTCTCTCTCACTCTAATCTTTGCGTTATTTATAGAGTTAATAAATTTAAATGGAATAAATCCGATATACTGGTTGTCCGCTTTTAGATAATTAGTCACTTATCGCTTTGTATACTGAGAAAAAAGTCGAATATACTAAGTGTGCGCTCTAAGAAGACCTCGTCTAATAGCTCCCTTATTTATGGATTTGAGAAAATGGAACGAAGAACATTTGATGGATTTCTTATTTCGCCGGGAAATTATTTTCCGGAAACTGTTGAATAGAAAATATTTTACCTGGAAATGAGTTTTCCCTTTTAAATCATGCCATAATATACAATAATCAGCTGGGAAATGTTCACCACGATTTGAAAAACCAATAGCAAACCAACCATTTGTTGATGGTAAATGGATTTCAATAAATATCAATTTCAATCGATAATCCAACATCCAATTATATTTTATTGAATTATCGGTATTCAAAGCAACATGAAATATTTGATTTTCATCATCTAAAACAATAAAATATGAAATTCAAGAATTTCCTTCTAATCAATCAAATGAAATTGATTACTCACTGTGGCAGATTAAATAATTAAAATTGAAAATAATTAGATATAGAATTGGAAATTGTCGATGAAACATTTTTCTTTTGTTTGTGTGGAAAACTGTTTTTCGTGCAATTTATCGTTCGCACTGAATCTGGAAAAATTGAATTTTCTGCTTTTAAACGAGATTATTGCGCATGCGTGGTTTCCTAATTACTATTTCCGGTATAGCTGTAGGACACAAAATGAAAAGATATCATAATTGGATAATAATTGATCGCAAATTAAATTTAACAACAAATTTAACTCGATATTATTAACAATATTTATTATTAATAAATTTTTTTCCTCAATAAAATTGGAATTTAATAAAGCATGTACCACCATTACTTTTAGGAATGTAATTTCAACCACACCACATCTCTACGAGTTAATATTCAATAGAAAGATAGGAATTCATCGTTGTGAATAAGAAGGAATTCTTTAGATTCTTTTCAGTTTTAATAAGAATCGACCTATTCTATATTAAATAAAGTCGGATATACAAAATGTCCGTTTTAAGATTATGCAATTTTTTTTATCTACTCCAATAACAAAATCAAAGAATTTCGTGTCTTCTAAACGGTACGATATATTTGTAATTGAGAAGAAATGGACTGGACCATTATGGTTGCTCCATTCCCACGTCACCAGATGCCAAAATGGGTATAGGTTGAAAAATAATTTTTAAGCCACTATTTTGCTAGTACGGGTAAACGGTTGGGCAATCGTTTGAGTCGTCGTACCAAAGATCTAACCCTCGAACAAATTACCGTTGAAAAAAATCAGTGACCTTAAAGTCTAGTTTAATCCTGAAACTATTTGATTAGCCACCTAATCTTTCAATTACTTTAACTTGGAGAGAAGTTCAACAATATTCCGAAGGTCCATTGGGATAACTCTTAGGTGGAGCTCGATCCTCGAATCAATTCAAAACGCCGTCTAGTTTATTTCATCTTCAAAAGTCTGGAATTAATTGACTGGTCAATTTCAAAAAACGATCGATCCTCGAACTAATTCCAGACTGCATATTACGAACTGTCTCACAGTTGTTGATCAATTTTTTCAGGGTTTCTCCAACAAATTGATCCGATTTCTCAACAAATTCTCAAATTTTACTCCGGACCGTTTATACGATTCTAGAAATTTGTCAGCAAATTTTGCTCTCGGACAGAAATTTTAGTTGTTTTTATCCAAAAAAAAAACTTGTGCTCAGAACTTTAACAACTGAAACTAGTTTGGTTTTTTTTTTTTTTCGAAATAGAGCAAACGACAACTAAAACTTCTGAGGTCCAGCGGAATATTTCTTGAAGATAGAGCGCGATCCTCGAATTAATTCCGAACACCATTTACTGAGAAATCTAGAATTAATAAAATTCAAATAAAATACATTTCATTGTTAAAATGATCGTTAACTTTGCATCAATTTCAATCAATATAATAAAAATTATTATTATTATTATTTATTTTTTGGTTTTATTTCAAACGGTTGTTGATTATTAGTTCAATTGGTCAGTTTGTCGACAAGTGTATTATATTTAATTTAAAATTTCCAGCACATAATATAATAAAAAAAAAAAATTCCAGTACCATTCTTAATAAAGCAATTATTACCGTAAATTTGTAATAATTATTATTGAAAATGTCTATGAAAAATCGTATAATCCAATATATGGCGGCTATGACAAGTAAGTTTTCCATTTTAAATTTTTACTTGATCTATACTTAATCATTCATATAATTTGGAGTGATAACAGTTCTACTCGATACAGAAATATTTATTTACAAATATTCTTAATTTTCGATTTATGTTAGAATTAATTTTATATATTAGTAGATTAATTTTTTTCCGAGTCGAATTACGTCACACTCGCTTATCAGAATTATTTTACAAATTAAATATTGTTTCTAAAATACAATAGATGTGGAACTATTTCGTCATTTCCAAAATCAAAATATTTATTGTTAGCTCAAGAGATTCAATATATTTCCCAAAGTTCAAATGACACTTTTGTACTGAGAGCGTCGATACGTTTTTGTTTCACTCTTGAAAAAATTGTATTTTGCCACAAGAAAAAAAATAGAGCATTCAACTTAATGAGACAGAACGCCATTTGAATTGAATAATTTTTTCCGTAAGTGGATCGTAAATGAGTATTTCGCAGAAAATTCTAGCCCTACATGAGTCATACATACGAGTTGACCATCTTCCGTACATGGGCCAAAGACAGGCTGAATTTGGTCTGTACATGGACTGAAAAAGGGTCCCCCAACAACAATTGCCCTCCAAACCTTTATAGACTATTGGCTCGAAACTCATTACTCATGTACGGTCTATGTTCGGCCTGTTTGGCACACTTTCACTAAGAATCGAATTATGTACGAATCAAAAGAAGCCCAAATATAGTCGATGATTATTGTTATTTGGACTTACGAAGTTCGGAGTTGGTGCACTAAGGATCGGTCTATTTCCGTATAAATTTTACGGTGTACAAGTTCCAATAGCTTTTCCATATCTAGAGATTTAGGACATGTCGACCGTTTAGAGAAATAGGTTTTCCATTGTCAAAATTAATTGAAAACATTTTTTTTTTTTAAATTTTTGAGACCAAATTCTATGAACTCTCTTGAATTACCGAATTTTCCAGCTTCAATCATCCCAAAAATTGGTAATTATCTCGAAAAATTTCATATTCAAGATGGGAAAACTGAATAGTTGAGATAAATGAGGTTCTGAATTGGCCAAAGGATCGTTCCTCTACATGTTTTCAATCAAATTTTCAAAAACACAAATTGAATTTCCGTACAGAAATTTTCCCCACGCTCCTTTCAATGTTCCAAAAGAATTCAAGTTTTTTTTGCGAACAAGCTAATTTTCTCAATTTTCTATAACTATGGAATTTAGTGGAAATGATGACCGCATTTCGTGCTTCAAGTATTTTCCCATAAAGTTCCAATTGTTTAATTCCAAATAGGAAACTACATTTTTCCATTGACTTCAAAAATAGTAGAAGAAATGGCGTTCGGGATTAGCTAGAGGAACACTCCTTGACATCATCAATTGATAACACAAAAATAAAAAAAAAGTTTTAGTTAGAAATTCTCTTATTACTCCATAAAAATAGATTCCAACAATTAAATTAAGTTTGGAATTAGTTCAAGGATCAATCTGAAAAATAATTTGTCTCTTAAAAAATTCAAGGCACATTGGGCATCATATCGAGCGAAATGCATTATGGTTGGCCATCACCAACACTACCACAGCTAATCAACGGTACTTACCACATCCAAATAACATCCGATGAAGGTTCCTGGTTGGTAATAATACCATTAATAGGTGGTATATTTGGTGCATTATTAACAAGTGTAATTATAGATAGATTAGGCCGGAAACGTTTAATATTATATTCATCGATACCATTTGCTCTGTCATGGTTGATTATAGCATTTGCTGAAACATCGATTCTATTGCATTTATCTAGATTTTTAGCTGGTCTAACTGATGGTCTATCGTTTACAGCTGTACCGATGTATTTAGGCGAAATTGCCGAACCGGAAATACGCGGTTTGTTAAGTTCGATGTGTCCAATAGCAATTGTTGTCGGTTTATTACTAATCAATATATTGGGTAATTATCTAACAATAGAATTAACAGCGTTTCTAGCTACAATTATACCGGTTGTATTGTTATTGAGTTTTGTTTGGATGCCGGAAAGTCCGTATTTTCTATTGATGCATCGACGTTATAGTGACGCTAGGAGATCGCTAGAAATTCTACGTAATCAGAAAAATATTGATAAAGAATTGGAACGATTGACTCGAGCTGTTCACGAACAACAATTGCAACATGAAAACGGCCATTTCAGCGATCTATTTACAATAAAAAGTAATCGTAAAGCTATATGGATTGCGTTCGGTTTACGTACGGTACAACAATTGAGCGGTACAACGGCCATAATTTTCTATTGTAAAACAATTTTCCAACAATCCAACGATTTCCTATCACCAAATCTAGCGACAATTATCTATTTTCTAATACAATTGATATTATCGATAATTGCATCGATTATTGTCGATTTGTCGGGTAGACGGCCATTATTGATAATCTCCATAATCGGTACAATAATTAGTTTATTTATAAATGGTACTTATTTGTATTTGAAAAATTGTACCGATATCGATGTGAGCAATATAAATTTTCTACCACTGATTGCTCTATTAAGTTTTGTTATCATATTTAGTTGTGGTCTACAAACAATACCATTATTGATGATGTCGGAATTGTTTCCAACCAATGTTAAAGCATTCGCTTTATGTTTAGCCGATATTTATTATAATATTATTGTTAGTATTATATCGAAATTTTTCCATGCCAGTAATGATGCTTATGGTATGCATATACCATTTTTTACATTCACAATTTGCTGTATTTTCGGTTTGTTTTTTATTATTTTTTGTGTACCGGAAACGAAAGGACGGACTCTAGAAGATATACAGAATTATTTGAAAGGAAATATTGATATGTAAAATATGAAATATTATAATAATAAAAGCAATTTTTAATAATTATTGTTTTTCTTTTGTTTTTTTTTTTGTTTTGTTTTTAATTTAAAGGCAAAATGTGCAAAACGAAATTTTTCCATAACCCAATACAGTTGTTTTTGTTTATTCAAGAGAATGAGAGAGAGAGAGAGAGAGAGAGACATGGGGGAGAGAGAGAGAGTGTGTGTGAGAGAGAGGATAATTGAGAGATAGATTAAAATAGTGAGAGAGGGGAATAGAGAGAGGACAATGAATAGAGATATATTAAATAAGAGAGGGTCACAGAGAGAGAGAGTGAGGAAAATAGAAAAAGGGGAAGAGAAAGATAGCAAGAGAGAAAGAGAGAGATGCAGGAGAAGACAAAGATCGGGTGATAGAGATTAAGGCGAGAAAGGGGAAAGAGAGAAAGAGAGAAATAGTGAGAGTGAGTGAGTGAGAGATTTCCGTTACATCTGTCTTTCTGACAGATGTGTAGTGTAGAGAGAGTCATAGAAAGCAAGTAAGAGATAGATGGATAGAGAGGGGTAATCAAGGAAGGTAAAGGTGTATTATAAGACAAGGAAATAATTTGAGAGAGAAAAATAGTGAGACAGTTTAGAGAAAAATTAGTGAGAAGGCGATAAGTAGATAGATAGATAATTATAGAGTAATTGATAGGGTGTGGGAGAGACATTGAGAAAAATAGAGACGGGGGCAGTTGACAAATGTAGAAAGAAGTGGGTAGAAAAAGATATAAATTGAGCTAGAGAGAGAGAGAGAGAGAGAGCAAAAAGAGGAAAAAGAGCAAAATAATAGAAGATAGAGAGAGTGGGAGGTAGAGTAAGAGAGGTAGATAAGGAGAGACAGGGGGAGATAGGCGGTAGAGAGAGATGAATAGCGTATAGAGAGAGTCAAGGAGATGAATAAAGAAAGCGAGAGAGGTGAAAAGAAATAAGAGTGAAAGTGAGATGGGGAGGGTGGCAATATGAGAGGGGATTGAAAACACACTAAGAGATAGAGACAGGAAGGGAGATAGAGAGAAATAGTGTGGGAGGAGAGAGGAGAATCAGAAAGAGAGAGAGAGAGAGAGTGAGGTGAAAAAGGAGAGAGATGGATAGGGTGTGACAGAGAGATGGAGAGAGATAGTCTAAGAGAGAGAGAGATGGACATAGCGACATATGGAGATAGGGAGTGTTAGAGGTGACTGTGAGGGAGAGAAATAGAGAGAGAGATACATGAAGAGAAGTAGAAAAATTGTGGGGAGATATAGATGGATACATAAGGCGATAAAAAAGGAGATGTAGAGAGTGAGTGAGAAAAAAATAGAGGATATACGAAATTCAAACGCTTTCCTGTAGTCGACTCTTCGTCACTTCCGCCTAGTTTGAGGATGATCACGTCAATGGTAAGCTGTTCTTTACAACATCTCTGTTCAACACAACAAGTATACGTCATTGAAGCTTCAAGTCAATGTCACATGTACAAGGTAGTAAACTGCTTATTTCGAGCATATAAGCTTTGACGTCGGCTGTATTGTAATCTTCATAATGGAAAATTAGGCGATTTTTTTTTTTTACTCAATAGTTTCACGAATTGTAAAACAGTGTTAATTATAATTTGATAATGTACTCCAAAAAAAATATATGATGTAACAGTA
>JAZBGX010001421.1:0-18513 GCA_037414775.1 Zonitis immaculata
GAATATCCATCAAATATCCATGATTATCATAGTGACTTACCACTAGCATCAGAGCATATGACACCACTAATGACAAAATCTAAACAGAAGAAGTTACTTTTAACTTTGTACAATAAATTCAACTACATTGTTCATTATCGAAATCTACGAATGTACCTTGATTTGGGTTTGAATCTAATTAAAGTTCATAGAGTTCTAAAGTTCAATCAATCTCCATGGTTGAGAGAATACGTTGATTTGAATACAAGAATAAGACAGCAATCAAAGAACGACTTCGAGAGAGATTTTTACAAACTGATGAACAATGCTATATATGGTAAATGCATGGAAAATGTTCGTGAACACAGAGATATCCGCTTAGTAACGGAGTGGGACGGACAATGGGGTGTCCGTTCACTGATCTCTAAGCCTAATTTTCAAAGTTCCGTTATATTTGATGACAATATGGCAATTATTGGAATGAAAAAATTAGAAGTTCTTATAAATGAGCCTATTTATGTAGGCTTTTGCATTCTGGATATTTCTAAAATCTTTCTGTATGAATCTCATTATAATTACATAAAAAAAGTATTTCTGAATAACGCCAGGTTATTGTACACCGATACAGATAGTTTGATCTACGATTTTCGAAATATAGATATTTATAACTATATGAAGGTTGCTTCTCATCGATTTGATACGTCCGATTATGCACCAGACAACACCTTCGGAATTGAGTTACTAAATAAAAAGGTACCAGGCTTAATAAAAGACGAAAACAATGGTGAGATTATGTTGGAGTTTGTAGGACTAAGATCAAAAATGTACGCCTATAGAATCAAAGAAAATGACGGTAAGGATAAGCTTGTTAAAAAATCTAAGGGTTTAACAAAACCGTCACTAAAACAATCACATTTGAAGACTACAAGTCATGTTTGTTTTCCAATGAATCGTTTGAAAGGAAACAACAACTAATAAGATCAAAGAATCATACTGTGTATTCGATCGAGCAATGTAAAATAGTTCTCAGCCCGTACGACGACAAGCGCATGTTATGTAGAACGACTACAGATACTAGACCGTGGGGATATCAACAACAGTGAGTGGGTATATCTACAACAGTAAGTGGGGATCTGGACTATATAAAATGAATGAACTAACACTGGACTACAATTATAGAAGTATTCTTGATTTCTATAATGAATTCAATATTTGAAATTGAGCTTGAAGCCTACAAGGCATTGAGTAAAATATATTGTTGTCAAATGAAACGAGCCTATCGTGCTGCAGAATCAGATAAAGCAGCATCGTATGTGCTACGTCATTTGTTCAACAAGGAAGATTTCTTAGTTCCAGATGATGCATTCATATGGATTGCAAAATCAAAAACATCATTTGCAATTGTTAGTGTTTATAATTTAATCACATATAAAGCAAAAATGGATAGATATATCCGCAAAATCGTTAGTATATGTGATGATAAAAAAATTGAATGGTTGAGTTTGGAAACCATTAAAAAAATATTGAAAGATAATTATTTGAGTAGCAGCATAGGGCACAAGTACTTTCTATTGAACTTGTTGTCGAATTTTGAGCCCCTCTCATGTCATATATGCCATCGGACAAAGAATTTGATCGATAATTATACAACGTTGACGAATTGTATTGATAAAATGGTATGCGAAGCGGCATACATTGCCTAACTCTAAAGCACTTAAGGTCTTTAGTTCAGCAACAAGAGTATTTGCTGAGACCTCTATTTTCGCCATTAATAAAACTGAGAACACACAACACATGAAAGTCTACAATTGGATAGAAAAAAACATCCAAAAAGTTGAAAGCAACACGAATGCATTATTAGGTTGGTCATGTGGTCCAGACTCAGCAACATGGCCTTCTACAGAGCTCTGTGACTATAAAGAGAAGAAACAAATTTTACTCAAGCTTTCACTTTAACTTTGTCTTTGTAATTTGTATGAGTTTTGTTTAAATAAAATTTTATTTGAAATTTTTTTTTAGTTTTAATACCTTAATCTCGATTATTTCTCAAATTATACAAACACAAATGTTTCCACTAGTTTCAAATTCTACTCGTATATCTACAGGTCCTTTCTTCACTTGCTCATTTTGTTTTGAACAATCTATAATAAAAATGGGAGCGATAGTTTTGACCTCTTCTGGAGTAAATATTGGTTCAGGATCCTTTCCAAGGTATGATTCCTGAAACTCTATAAACATCGAATACAACGCTGCATACTGATTGTTTGTGAAGTTCAAGTTAATGTTATCATAAGGATACATGACATCATTTAGATATAATTTGACATTCGTTATATTGCAATGGTCAAACTGAGTACAATCTCTTGCAGTCAGATTTTTTCTATTTGTTTGGAGAGCGAAAAATACATATTGTGGTTTCTCCATTGTAGTTTTAATTGGCCACATATGTCTCTGAGTCAATGGCAGTAGAGGATATTCATAAAACTCTCTGCTTCTAAACGGTATTTCCAGTTCTCTGTCTTTCTTCAAGGTGTCTAACAGAAATATTCTACTAGTGGTTGACACTGTTATGTGAGGCATTCTCCAAAATATCTTATAGAGCTCAACTTTCGTCTTTGTGTCCCCCTCATAAATTAAGGCGTTTGCATCCGTATTGCTTCGGAGTAAGACCAGCTCTTGTTTCAAATTCAAAATAATTTTCCAGAAATCATCGCAAAATCCTAAGAACATTCTTAGAGGTATTATTACATTAAAAAGTCCTGTTGTTTCATCAATTATAGTTGATTTTTGATTTGGAAACCATCCAGCATTTTGAAGAGCAATACATTGATTTTTGTTGTAAGTAGCATATCCTTTCATCACTGTTGCTAAACCTGGATTCTTAATCCGATCAACCACATTTCCAGCAATCTCATACCTTATCTCATCGAAGAGAAATAGAGGACCATTGTTAACAAATTTTACATCTTTCACATTTCCTCCTTCAACATTGACCTTCCCTTCGATATATAAGTCACTGTACCATGGCAGTGTATATAGATCTTGCTGTTGAATTGGAATTCTTATCTCATCATTATTGTTAAATGATATAGAAGCATACGGTTGATGAATACGTTTCTCAGCATAAATGATTGAGTCATCAAAAGTGGCTCTTTCATTTATCCGCAAGATTTCTTGGTTCATATCTTTTCTTGTTTGACAATACAGTGAATCCTAAATATTTGAGGTATCTGATGTTAGCGGCTTGACTTCGTCAGCACCACAGAATACTCTGTGCTGTTCCTACGAATAAATATGTTTTTTGTAGCGTTGATGTTCATTCTTATTGAACACAATTCCCATTTCTATTCTTCAAGCTTTCGGAGATGTAACCTTACAGTGAACACTTCACCTCGCAAATTGACTAGCTCCCCATCCTGATCAGTTATTTTAACTACAATGCCATCTATTTATCTGACTTTGATTGGTAGATATATCACATTAGCTGGAATTTTAACAATTCTGTAGCCAGGTGGCACTGTTGGAAAAAATTCATGTATCACATGTACTTGCTCTCCATTACGAAGTGAGCCAGCAACTATGTTACACTCTATACACATCGCGTTTATTTTGATTATTTTACATGGTGTATCGGATACGTGCTTGAAATAAGCTCTGAGTTTACGTTCATTGAAGCCCAGTAAACTCTCGATTGAACCAGGTCTAGTAAAGTCCACGTCCACCGAACATATCAATGTGTTATTATTTCCAGTCAATAAAAGTTTAGGTATACTTTGTTTCGTGCGACTTATCTCATTATTATTATTATTATTATCTGATGTTACAATCTCATTCGTGACTAAAGTTGTGTATCTGAGAAACTCCTTATTCAAGTACCTGTTTATATCATCAATTTCATAAGAGCCTTCTGGAATCTCAGTACAACGTCCAACTCCACTTTGTGAAATAAAATGGAATTTACTATTGGAACTGTCTATATTCGGGATTGAATTATAGGTCTGCAGATTAATTAGCCCCAGTTCATAGTTACTCTTTTCCAGCATTATTGGTGGACAATATTTGTTTCTGAGAACAGAACTATTCCCTCATAATGTGAATGTGTAGGACATCACTTAAAGAGAGCTGTAGAGATAATGAATTGAATATGAATTATCATTAACTATTAAGGTACAAAAATTTGAGGCATAGATGACCGCAGTTTTCGGTATCGTACGTTTGGAATTTCTTATAATTATACATTATAATGCAAGGACCATTAAGCTTCAAGTATCTAACTAATTCACTAGGAGGCCGCAAATCACCAAAGCTATCAAAATACATTGCTTTGAATCCATGTTTCACATAAGCAGTCCAATGAGTCCCTGTACCTTTATTAGTATCCAAATTAATTATTCCACACTCGTTATTACGTGCACCTGCTGTGGGTAACGTATCTCTCATGAAAATACCCCTAAATTTCTTTATTTTTAATATTCTTATGTATTTGCTCAAGTCAGCGTCAGTTAGTGCACGGTTCGGAAGTTTTATGGGGAGATTCTCTGATATCTGTGTGGTCCTAAAAAAAAACCCAGTCCAGATTTATGTGGTTTGAGAAAAAGGCCACTGCCTTTTTTCGTTCCCAGAGATATTGCCTCCATTTTTTCATTATGGCGTTGAGCGTCCTTGAGTTGGTCTCTAGCTGCCTTAGCTTGATTGACTGTCTTAGCAATCGCTGCTGCACCCTCACTAAGTGACCCTAAGGCTCCCAAAGCTGCAAACAATGGTACAAGAGGTAGGAATCCACCAGTTTTCGGAATTGGTATCGCACGTGGTGTTCCAGCTCTTTTTCTCCCTTTGAGAGATTTTGTTGTCTTTAGGGCAAGTTTTACAGCATCTTTTAAGGTTTTGAACTTCTTCTTTTCTATTGCAGACCGTGCCTTCCGTGTTAACTGCTTCAACTTAATATTTTTGTTACCATGTCCACGTTTTCTTTGTCCTTTTTTAGTTCGTGTCTTACAACCCATTCCCAGTTTTGTTTTTACTTTCATTGCTGCCGCTACACCCAAAGCTGCCGCTTTTTCTCCGAATGATGCGTCTGAAGATCTAAACCTTTCTTTTGCTCTTGTTAATAATAAATTGTCAGCTTTGTGCCGAGCCTCCAACGCACTATGTTCTGAGTAAGCAATATCGTGTGCTTTACAAGCCTCGTCTAATTGGTTAATGCCTTGATCACCTCTAGCAAGTCGTTCATACAACTTTGTTTCTGGTCCACAGAACCTGTATCCTGGAATGTGGAGCTCTACAGGCAATCTATTGAATAGCGAGTTCACAATTCCACGACCACGCTTGTTTGATTTCTGTCTGCGACTAACACTCTCACGACGAATAGTTGACATTTATCAGGGTTCTCAACATGCACACTAACCTGAACGTACTGAAACTATCGTAGATATATTAACGTTTATATATGCCTTGTCATCCTAGTTTGTGGTTAGTTATTGAGCAGCATGCGTGTAGTACAACAAGCTACAAAATTACCAATTAAAAGTAATGATATCAATGTTGATGTAGGGTACAGAAGGCATGGTGAACTTTTACCACCAACAATAAGGTGTCTTATTGTGGGACCATCAAATTGTTGCAAGACAAACGTCATTATCAATTTGATTGAACATATGAATGGATTGAGGTTTCAGAGTATTTACGTCTATTCTAAATCACTATTTCAACCAAAATACCAATAGTTAGAAGAGCTACTGAGACCAATTAAAGGTATAAATTACTTCCAGTTCAGTTGCTTGGACAACAATATTCCCCCACCACAATCATCAAACAAGAACTCATTGTTCATATTCGATGATGTTGCATGTGATAAACAAAACCTGATGAAAGAATATTTCAGTATGGGACGTCATAAAAATATTGATAGCTTTTACTTGTGTCAAACTTATGTTGGTATCCCTAAACATTTTGTTCGGGACAATACAAATTTTTTAATACTATTTAAGCAGTATAACTTAAATCTAGGTCACGTCTATGATGAACATGTCAACACAGATTTTTCGTTTGAAAAATTTAAAGAGATATGCTCCTTATGCTGGGCATATAATCATGGATTTTTGACAATTGATAAAGACCGAGATATTGACAAAGGTAGATACAGAAAAGGAATTGACAGTTTCATTCAAACGTAAATATATAGGAAAAAGTATATAAATCTAATTCAATGATTATTTAGATCATTGTATATCAGTATTCGAGCAACATCGAATGATGGAGGCAGAGAATTCAGCAATTGCTAAAAACATCAAATTGAATAAAGAGCTCCTAAAAAAGAGAGGTGAGATTCGAAGAAAGTTGGAGCTTTTGAAAGAAGATCAGTTGAGACAAGATCAGGCGTATTCACCTATCACTAAGCATTTGAAGTTGATCGCTAAGAAATTGGATAATAAGAGTGGTAGCGTAGATAATTGGAAATATGAGGATGTGCCAAAATTTGAGAATTTTAATTTCTATACCCCAAAGTAAATGAGAATCGATTCACGCAACCACTTGTCGCAGTCGACTGAATCTAACTCAGAGCGATTACGGATAAAGGCTACAAACTTGAAAAAGAGGATTGACTCACTCAAAGCAGATGTTGAATGTAGCAATACTACAAATTCTGACTTAAAAGCATTACCGGGTTTTATGTTTGAGTCTGATATCGCAACAAGCGGCCCATCAAAGGTTAAAGAGGACATCGAGATGGAGGATTCAGGAAAACAATATACATTTGATGAAATCTTGGAGAACTCTGTTGAAGAAAGCAGGAGAAATATAGAGCCAATTATTGACACAGATCATTACAATGAATACTTAGAAAACTTTCATGAACGTCCAAGAAGTTACCTGGATCAAATGTTTCATGATAAACATAAGGAATTTGATCATAAAACAGGAATTCGACATGACAGTTATCAAGAAAAGTATTTCATGGGAAGCTCTGAAGTAAAGTTCGATGGAGCTGACTTTATAATACGTGACCACAAATTCATTGGCACACCAGGTCTTTACGAACTGATGTTTAAACATAATCCTGAACACTTTACAAAAGATGACACAAAAATATATGCTGAGATCTTGGAAATGACCAGTGCAGCAAAGAGAAATTTTGACCCTAATGGTCAATTGATGGGAACACGATCTGATAAATAAAAATCACTCGTGGGTCCATTCTATGCGAGTAAGAAGGCACAGCATCAAACAAATAAGCGAATTGGTCAAGGAATGATCAAGGAAATAAATGATGATCCTGTTGATTACGTATACTGGGACTATCCAAATGAACTTGTAGAAAGGCTTCGCTTGTTAGTCTCATCACAGACAGCCGGCAATACGGGTCACAATAACGAAATAGTCTCGATTATAGAAGAACTCCGCGAAGCTGATATTATTGCTTGAGATGACTTTGGACAAATTTGGACGACACATATTTAAGCATGATCATCGCTCAGTTGAAGCGCAAGGTTTAGAGGAGTCAAAATACATGTTTTATTATATATTATTGGAGTTCAATTCGAGTGAAACTAGAAATGACATTTACATATTGAAGAATGGTTTGAGTTCCTACACCTTTCCTTCACAGAACGGTACTGTTGAGCAGGCCGAAATCAATTATGATGACATAATATTTTGCATAAACAATCAAGATTTCACAAGAGAAAAATTTGTGAACATGAGACTTAATATCAATGATACCATCTCATTCAAGTGGAAAGGAAGTAGCGAAAACGTCAAAAACTTATATGCCGAAATCGTTATAAAATTACCAGTGCGATTTGAGTCTCAATCAGTTTTATCTGAGAAACCATTGCTCAGTGAATAATGTCTATAACCAAAAGAAGAACGGGCGAAACGATAAATGTGAAAAATGAGATTGTGAATGAGCTACATAAACCAGTTAGGTTGAGCTTCAAGAGGCGTCGAACTAAGGGGGCTCAATGAAACATTACAAGCAGATTTAGTTGAAATGATTCCATATGCTCGTGCAAATAAATGTTATAAGTACATTCTTGTGGTGATAGATTGCTTTTCCAAATACGTTTGGGCCAGACCTGTAAAAACTAAATCAGCCAAGGACGTAACAACTGCCATGAGTATCATTATCAAAAAACTCGATTCATCCCCGAAAAACATACAGACGGATCAAGGAAAGGAATTCTATAATAGTGACTTTGAAAAGCTGATGAAGGATCTCAAGATAAATCACTATAACGTATATAGCACGAAAAAAGCAGCAATAGTTGAGAGAGTTAATCGAACATTAAAAACACTCATGTGGAAAGAGTTCAGTTTACAAGGTCACTATAAATGGCTGAACATACTAGGAAAAATTGTTGATAGTTATAACAATCGATATCATAGAACCATAAGAATGAAACCTTCACAAGTTAACGAAGGGAATATTCTAAGGGATATTTACATCAATATCAAAATAGCAAATATCAAAAATAAATTTGCTGTCGGCGATCACGTGAGAATAAGTAAATATAGAGGCTTATTTGATAAAGGAAATACACCGAACTGGTCCAATGAAATCTTTACTATCAGAAAAGTTCAACTAACAAACCCAACAACATATCTCCTACAAGATGGAAAAGGAGAACAGATAATTGGTGGATTCTATGAAAAAGAGCTTCAAAAAGCTAGATATCCTGATGTATTTCTTGTGGAGAAGGTTATCAGGCGGAAGGGAAGCAAAATGCTGGTGAAATGGCTTGGATACTATAATTCCTACAACAGTTGGATTAGTAAAAGAGATTTAACTTAAAATGTATAGATGAAATAAATAAAATTAGAAAAAAATTACATCCTATTATTCAAATTTATTTATAATTGTATCTTTTAATTATTGATGCGGTTCAAATCTCTCTTGATAAACACTCCGACGATGCTCTGCATTTAATATAGAAGATAAAACACATTCCAAATTGTCAATACGTCTCTTAAATCGGTCGCGATTTCTGGCAAATTCTTCCCACGGACCTTTGCGTGCTGACTGATAAGCATATGACCACATTACCATCGGATGTATTTCACATAACTTATCGTCACATACGAAACTAATTCTTCTTTTATTAGTATGATTAATTGAATACATCTCTCCAGTAAAAAAAAGTGCAAGCTCAACAATCAAGCTTCTCCAACCCCACCATATACTCTAGTGCGCATATCCGGCCAGCGCATATGGCTATATGAGGTCCCCGCATTCTAGTTGGCCGCACGAACTGCGCATGTCCGCCCGGCGCATTCACCAGAATTAAACATTCAAGCCTCCCGCCAAAACGTGGGTCAGAATCGGCGCCCTGGCGCGCATGCTCGCCCGGCGCATCCACCAATTTCAAAAATTTCAAATCTCCCGCCAAAAAGTGGGCCAGGAGCGGCATCATATAACTACTCAGTGCAACATTAGCAGAAATGAAAATCAAGTACATGAGAATTTGTTGCTAATTAGTTGCCAAAAAAATAATTTTGTTGCTCCAACCAATTTCTGGGATTCGCGGTAGCTGCTAGCTTGATATCAAGATAGCAGGAAATTTTGGAAAATCAATAAAATTTGGGTTAGTTATTTCGCATGAATTTGTTGCTAATTAGTTGCCAAAAAAATAATTTTCTAGCTCCAACCAATTTCTGGGAATCGCGATATCTTTCAACTTCATTTCAAGGTAGCAAGAAATTTTGGGAAATTAATAAGAATAGAGTCAATTAGATTATCCGAATTTGCAGCTGAAAGACAGCAATACATAAATATCGAAAAAAACATTGTTACTTTTTCTATAGAAAAATTAGTTTTTTACAGTGCATGCCTAACCAGATACACAATATCTCTCACCAATACGGGAGAATAAATTTTGTTGCTACTATGATATGAAATTTCGATGTAACGAAATTCATTGTGAGATAAAGCTTCAAAAATACTTGTCTTCTATTCGCTTGGCGTCGATGACTTGGTGGGGGAATCGACTGCGACTATAGCACACATATCGGTGTAACAGAAAATTGAATAGGGACGCTTTATTTCAACAAAAATAAGTCACAAAAATTGTTGTATTATGAAATTCGGTAATATGTGGAGAAATAGCAGAGCGAAATTTTATTATTTTCCATCAAAAAAGTTTTGGTCAGTGCAGAGGAACAAATGGATTGTAGCAATAAAAAGAAAGTAGTAAATGTTCTTAATCTAATTTTCATTGAATTGATTACATAAATATATGGACACATGAGCTTGGCATAAGGTAAATGTCCCAATACCAGAACAAGACCCAATACCGGAACGATTTGATAATCATTATATTATATCTAATCTTGTACGCAATAGAATTGAATGAAACTATTTTAATTGAAAACCTACATCTTTTATTTATAAAATACAATATAGGTTAGACTTTGAAACTTTTCCGAAACATGAAAAAAAAATGTAAATTATAACAGAAGTCTCAGATCTATAAACTGATCGAGAGCTCTTAATTGTTTTGCTAAGAAATCATTCAATGTTGTTGAGCTTGTAGAAATTTAACAAACGACTTTTCAGTCATTCTTAATATATATTTGTATTTATAAAAGTACATAGAATGCAAAAAACTTATTGACAGTTATAATAAAATTCGATTACATTATTAATTACACTGTTCGTCTATTGGTACGCTAAAATAAATTTATACCCAGTACCGGAACAGTGGGCCATGATAATTTTATCGAATGACATATCCAGTGTATTTTAGATGATTTTACTAAGTGATCAGATCGAGTGCTTTGAAAATACAAATTTTTCAACATAATATTCAATATAGTAAGTATGTTTATTATAAAAATGTATCAACTTCATATAAACTTCAATTTCGGTAATAAAAACTAGCTAATTGTTGATAGCTAGCTAAAAGTAAACCTTTTTAAGGACCTCTATTATTGAACTGATTTTCCGAGAACATTCTATTTTGTTCTCAAAAAAATATATGTTTTCGAGAAATTCAAACTTCTAATTTATATTTAATAAATTAATGGATTACTTTGTCCTATAATATTTTTTCTCTTAGCCCACACATTTAAATTAGGAAACATTTTTTTTTGCCAAAGATTGCTGGCGCATTGATAGCACTTATTGAGCATTAAGTTATTATCTTGATAATTCACCATACCATACTCCTATTTTTCGCTCTCAAAATTTAATATCGTTATCATACTAAGTACCAGTTTTAAGTGTCTGAAATAAATTTCTAACTACTTATGAATAAATATATAAGTATTATTTGATTTATATATTGAGTCCTTTATTTTGTACAGATTTAATTGAAATGCCGAAAATCAAATCAAACAAAAAATTTTATACTACGAATGATGTTACTGCTGCTCTGAACGATATTCGCAGTGGCATACCGTTAGATGTTACTAGCCGAAAATACGGGATACCTAAGACGACTCTCTATTCTAGAATCAAAAATAAAGTGCCAATTGATGCCAAAAAAGGACCAAAGACGTATTTAACTGAGGAAGAAGAAGACCAAATTGTGAAGTGGATTTTTCATCTCAGTGACCGTGGATTCCCGGTCACTAAAAATCAATTATACGATAGTGTACGGGATATTATTAAGGCGCTAGACAGGAAAATACCATTCACTAACAACAGACCTGGACGGCATTGGTACGAGTCATTTTTACGGCGTCATCCTGACATTACTAGACGGGTAGTGCAAAATCTTACTAGTATTCGAGCATCTGTTACCGAAAGGTCTCTCCGAAATTGGTTCCTGGAAGTTCAAGCTCATCTTGTGGCAAAAAAATTGATCGATATTCCTTATAATCCTATCTTTAATGCGGACGAAAGTGCATTCCAACTATGCCCAAAGGCAAACCTGTATTCATACGAAAATGCACAAAGGCTGTTTATAAAGTTGTGAATACGAATGATAAAGAGAATATCACCACTTTGTTCATGGTTAATGCTGCAGGTGACATGGTTCCACCAATAATTATTTATCCATATCAACGTATTCCTTATAATATTTCGAAATATGTTCCAAAAAGTTGGTTTATCAGTGGTTCGAAAAAGGGGTGGATGACCGCAGAAACTTTCTATGAATACATCGCAAATTGTTTTCACCCGTGGTTAATAGAAAAATAAATTGAGTTACCGATCGTACTATACGTAGATGGTCATTCATCCCACTTGACTTTACCACTCGTCAATTTCAGTTTGAGAAATCAAATTGAATTAGTAGCCCTTTACCCAAATGCGACTCACCTACTGCAACCATTGGATGTTGCTGTATTTCATCCAATGAAAAGTGCTTGGAAAAAAACTGTTGATAAACATAGAATCGAAAGTCATGGTGAAAAATTAAAAAAAGACAACTTTGCACCTTTGCTGAATAAAGCTATACAGTCGATGGCATCATTACAAGAAACAATAAAGCATGGTTTCAAAGCATGTGGACTGTGTCCGTTCAATGCTAACGCTGTAAAGTACAATATTCTAAACAAAAATACGACTACACCAAAAGATATCCGGCTGATAGTGAAAATTCGGAAGTTCAACAAGATACAAATGAATCTGAAAAACATTTAGGATTTTTTGAAAAATATTCACAAGTACATGTGTTGCAAGACTTTAAAGCTTCAGAGGATGAGGGATTTTACATTGGGAGAGAACATAATAAAGGATTATTCGAGTATTGGGTCTACTTGAAAAAAAATTCTAGTATTTATGTCATTAATTTATACTTCTTACGTTAATTTTTAGTGAAACTAAACGTTTATTCATTATTTTACATTTATATCTATTGCTATTTTTTGTATAACTTTGTGGAGTTTGACTTGACTCATTCAGTTTGATTTTTCACTAATTAATTCAGGAGAAAAAACGGTGAACGAGGTTCTCGATTCTGAAATTATTAATAATAACACCTATGGGAACAATGCAGAGCTGATATCCTGCTCCAATAATAGTGACTCTGGAATTGTATCTACTAGAATTGATTCACCTAAATTGAGTGATGGTCAAGATGACTTTTTATTGGAAGTAGCAAGCTCAGACATTCCTATAATTACATCAAATATTTCCACGACAGCAATAGCAACGATAACTCCGAATTTTACAACTGACAGTATTTTAAAAGGCTAGTTCATTTTAATTTTTCCATCAGAAAAATTGGATGAAAATTTTGTACTGAATAGATTCAGTTCAGCTGTCTCTTAATTTTTAACTTGTTTAAACCATCAAAAATTTTCCAGATAATTCAAATTCTCCAAAACCGGAAGCACCTAGTGGTATCTCGGAATTATTTGAAAATAAATTGTTTTGGCCAAATCCTCATTACGTGAATAAAAGAAAACCTAGAGTTAAACGTCCCACCGTGTTAACTCAAAATGAGTGGATAGAATTACATAGAAAAGAAAATGAAGAAAAAAATAAAAAACGGTTAGAAATTGAAAATAGAAAAATGGAGAGACTAAAAGCAAGAGAAGCAAAAAAATTAGAGCAAGAACAGAAGAAAAGAGACAGAGAAAACAAAAAACGGAAAAATGAAAATATTAAGAAAAAAAGAATTAATAGTTTATCTGAATTGTACTTTTTTCTAATAGCTTTCTTTATATCTTTATCCATAAAAAAAAATATAAATATATCGGGATGCATACTTCTTGTGATTGACAATTTATTTATTTAAAATATTATTCATTGAAATTATTTACTTGACGGTAATGTATTTTTTTTCTAAAAAGAACAAATCACCGGCCGATTTATTGTCACCATAAAAATAGAGACATACTGCCGCATACTTATATACTCAAATACATATTTACAAACAAACGGTCACGCTTCGCAAACATCTGGTATCAGTTCATGAATTTTGGTCCTTCTTAGGATTATCACATAATCAAACCACGAAAAATTAATGAAACAAAATATTTATCTATAGGTGAATAGACTCTCCTCACTATTACTAAATATATATCTATTATTAAAAATATATATAAATAGTGTTTCATTAGTCATTACATACATATAAATACACTATTTTACATAATAATTTAATTATATAGAAAGAAAATAATGGATTTGAGCCCCATTCTTATTATAAAATAATTTTGGTGAAGTTATTTATTTCGTTTTTCCCACTTCACATTCATTGATGTGAAATTCTGTCTAAATTTTTATAGATATATTCTAGGGATGTATTGTAAGCCCCGACCCTTGAATCAATGCTGGTTGCCTGATTTAAAAACACTGAGGGGCTGCTAGATATTCGAATTTGAAAACAGAGTTGAGTACAGCGGAGCCTTAATCTTTCTTCTACTGAATATGTGTTATTGATGAGTAAACTTAGGTACAATGAAGGGTTTGTATTTTCAGTCTTCTCATTAATCAGTATTTGATTGTTCAAAAATTTTACTATGCATTTTTAAATGAGATGCGTCCCTACCGATTAGTACAAGAAATAACTGTTAGATGTCGCTACTCTCGGCGCCGAGCGAATATACTTATTTATTATAATTTTTAGCCTATGATCCTATGAAATAATCGAATAATATAAGTAGTTAGAGGAACATGACGTAATATAGGTGAAAGCTAGGTGATGGCATATCAAGTTTTTTTCTGTTGAAATCGAACAAAATAATCAAGATTTTGGAGAAAATTTTTGGGGAAAATATAATTTTAATTTTAAATATGAAAATAATGGATTAAAACACAAAATTCCCAAATAATAATAATTTTTCTACAACCACTATTAAAAGTGACGTTTTTAAAACAGTTTACTAGGAATAAAAATTTAAAATTATACCACTAGTGTTAAAAATGACGGATCAGTTTTATAAATAGAACTACAGAAATATGTATTTGTCAAAATTAGATTTTTATTTAATATTAAAATTTGATAAACAATTAGTACAATTGTTAATGTTATACCCTGAACTAAAGTGAGTGCAGTATGCTAATAACACATTTTCGTTGTATATTCCAACGACTTCTTTAGTTTTACATGCTGGTACGCTATTTCATATTGATTTTTTGGGAGTAAACCAAGACTGGCTTTATTAGCTGCTTATTGAAATTCCAATGATAAAACATCATTTTCTTGATTCACTTATAACATTGCAGAAGAATTCATACTGACCGCAACTTTTCAATGCTGAATTAGTTGGCTTGATACTATCATTATCTTTGTTTCATAGCCAATCAAATTGATACCTTCATTTTGGAAGCTTTATCTCACAATGAATTTCGTTACGTCTAAATTTCATATCAAAGTACCAACAAAATTTATTCTCCCGTTTTGGTGAGAAATATTGTGCATCTGGCTAGGCATGCACTGTAAAAAACTAATTTTTCTATAGAAAAAGTCACAATGTTTTTTTTTTGATATTTATATATTGCTATTGCTCAGCAGCAAATTCGGATAATATAATTGACTCTATTCTTATTAATTTCCCAAAATTCCTTGCTACCTTGACATGAAGTTAACAGATATCGCGATTGCCAGTGATCGGTTGGGACTTCAAAATATTTTTTTGGCTACTAATTAGCAACAGATTCATACCAAATTAGTGATTGCATTCGTATTAATTTCCCACAGTTTCCTGCTACCTTGAAATGAGACTAGCAGATATCGCGATTCCCGGAAATTGGTTGGAGCTACGAAATATTTTTTTTGGCAACTAATTAGCAACAAATTCTCATGTACTTGGTTTTTATTTTTGCTAATGTTGCACTGTTAGCTTGATACCGTGTTGACGCAGGTCAGCCATCAGGTGGGGTCGCTCTATTAGTCAAAAACACGATAGAATACAAAGAAATAACAACTTCACCAAACTTCATAAAAAATATCATAATAAAATTGCCCAATAACCTACACATCGCAAGCTTATATAACAAGCCAACAAACAAATTCCAAGACAACGAACTGGACAAAATAATGAATATTGACAAAAAACAATTACACTGGGTGACTTCAATGCGCGGCATAGGGAATGGAACAATATTGACAACAATACAAATGGCAACACATTAAAATCATACGCCGATAACAACGACATCCTCTTACATTATTCTTATGAAAATACACACTTCCCGGATAATGGAAGTCATCCTAGCACTATCGACCTTATCATCACTAACAATAAGAACATAAAAGCGTACAGTAAAGCGAAATCGAATAGTGAACTAGATTCCGATCATAATCCGATAATAATAAAGTTCAATAGTTCAATAAACAGAGACACATTTATCACCAAAATAAGATAATATGAAGAGACAAATTGAAAGCAGTTGCGTAAAATTATTGACGAAAACATTATCATTAATCATCAATAATAATATCGAAAAAGCAGAAGAAAATGAAAATTAAATTACTAAGTTAACAGAAGCAATTGTTAAAGCTCGCGATGCCACTTCTTTCGTAAAACAAATTAATCGGTATAAAGATGATCTACCACATGAAATTAAACAACTTATTTCGGAAAAAAATTAAATTAGAAAAATATATCAAAGGAATCCAATAGAAAACAACAAATTAGAACAATACAACTTCCCATTCCGGTTAATCAAACTATTATTTCCATATCTGAATGAAAGACATTTTCAATTGAAAATAAACAACAAAACATCAGAGCACTATACAATAGAAGCCGGGATACTACGGGGCTCTGTACTCGGTCCCAACCTATTCAACTATTTTATCAACGATATCACCAGATTCCCAAAAACTAAAATCGCGATGTACGCCGACGATACCGCAATATCGCGAGTTCGTTCAGTGCAGAATTGACAAATAAACAAATACAAATCCATATGAACTCATTGATGGATTACTATAATAAATGGAAAATCAAAATAAACTCAAACAAAACCGAGACAAATGTACTAACAAAGAACGTGCACACCAACATCAAGATAACGACGCCCCTAAGAGTACATGATCATCATATCATCAACCGTTGTCCAATTGAATATCTTGGACTAAATTTGGATAGGCGTCTTAACTTTAGCGACCATATTGACAAAACAGTTCAAAAGATACAGCAACTTATAAAGATCTTATACCGAATTCTGAAGTCCATATAATTATGTAAAACCAAAAATTAATATACACAGCAATTTTCAGACCGATAATGACTTATGAAGCACCAGCATGGTGCGATATCTCCGAAATAAATATACGTCTCCAAATTCAACAAAACAAATAATTACGACTCATATACAGGTGGTAATAGAAGAAGCAAAATTAGAGATATGCATCATCAAGCCAATTTATCTATTGGTTGCGAGTTCTAATTTCATTTTCGCTCGATTTTTTTTTTGAGCTAATTATTTTAAAACAAATACATTGTCTAGAATGATCATTTATTTCTTCAAAATACCTAATTATAGAGACCTGTTTTGATATACAGTAAAACCCCATTTAGCGACCACCCAACTTTAACGACTACCCCCTTATAACGACCGATTTTGAGTTCCCCGAATTTTATACGATAAACCCCATGCTATTGTACCCCTCTTTATCGACCCCCTCTCAGAAACGACCGTGGGCACTAATAATGGGTATTTCTTAGTATACAACAATGGTCAAAAAAACCTCTATACCAGGCAATAAAATTCGACAAACAATAACCGCAATAAAAATAATAAACACAAAGAATAGTTTATCCGATTAGTGATAGAGTTCGACTGACTGAAAGTTGAGACGAGAAAAATTGCAAACAAATTCATACCTGTAATCACAATAATCTTAAATATTTTCTTTTTAACAATAACATCAGCAATCATATAAGTCTCATCTCGAATATTTATCTTTAACAGTTTTGTTTTGAGAGCTTGTCGGTCAACCTTTAATATTCAATTATGACGGAGAAACTAGGGCGTCTTTCTATCAAAGAAAAAACTGATATTATCAATGAAAGTAGAAAAAGTAGTTTGAGTACCAGGAAGTTGGCTGAAAAATTCAAAGTAGGCAAGATACAAGTGACTATGTTGTTACAAAATAAAGAAGAAATTAAAAATATGTATTGAAAAGGTGGCAGTGCTGAATAGAAAAAAAAAATGCCTAAAACCAAGGGACTAGCTGTTGACCAAGTGGATTTTAATTGGTTTAGCAAGGCTATGTATAATCATTCACCAATATCGGGACCAATAATTGAAACAAAAGCTTTTGAGGTTGCACAACAACTAGGGCTAAGTGACTTCAAAGCATCGAATTGATGGTTGGAAAGATTTCGTCGTTGGCACGATATAACCTTCAAGACAATATGCGATGAATCTGCTGAAGTTAATATCGAAGATGTCAAATCTTGGAAAGAGAAACTGTTGTCTATTTTGAAAGAATATAGTCCAAAGGATGTGTATAATTTAGACGAGACGGGTCTTTATTATCGTGCTTCGATGAAATGATGAAATGAATAAACGTTTTGAAAGAAAAGCTACGAAACAACGCATTTCAATTTTGTTTTGTGTTAATATGGAAGGTGAGAAAGAGGAACCACTTATTATAAGTAAAAGCAAACATTCTCGATGCTCCAAACGCA
>JAZBGX010001422.1:0-18501 GCA_037414775.1 Zonitis immaculata
TGGTTATTCGTTATGATTCGAAACAATTTTCTTCGGCATTCTTACTTTTAATAAAGCCATCAGAAAGCGGAAGAGTGTTCAATCCAGATACTGCTGAACCATTTGTTTTTTATTTATTAATCTCTCTTTTTTTTTATTTGTAGAACAAGTGTGTTGAAAGTAATCCATTCTGGTTCAATATCTGTATGTTATTGTGATTTTGGTTTCTATACAAATTTAACAATAAATCAATTAATACCATTAGATAATAAATATATGCTATTACCATATCAAGCATTAAAAGCCAAAATAGCCGGTATAAAACCGAAAAAGAATAAATGGAGTGTTGATGATTGTGAAATATTTAAAAATTTAATAACAAAAAAACAATTCGTTAGTGTATTGAATGATATTGAAAAAGATGAATTATATAAATCCGATATTATATTGAATTTATATTTAATTGATACAAAAACTGAACAAGATATACATATACGTGATGAATTGATACGACGTGGTATTGCTGATGCAATTTGAAAAGATAAAAACAACACTAACGAGTATTACCATTTAATTATTATTATTATTATTACTGTCTTTAGAATTAGGATTATTTCTGGAATTTGTTTAAACATTCCTATTTCTCTTTTTTTTGTTTGTTTTTTGTTGCTTGTTTTGTTTCGAATATTAATTAAGGTATTATCAATCATTATTATATAGTGTTACAATTATTGTTAGAGACTGACTATATATTTTTTTTACTTGTTATAAGATTCGCCAAAGAATTGTTTTTTTTTTGTTTTTTTCCCCAAATTTTATCAATTTTTCGATGAATTAAAAGCAAAAATTTTTGAAACCATTATATAATTATATTGTAAGCAATAATTCAATAACGTTTTAATAAACTGTTATTTTGCTAATTATATAAATTATTGTTATTAAATTGGACAATCATTTGTTTATAAATCTAGTGATTTAAAAAAGTTACTAGGCTATGTTGGTATTTGTTGTCGCCCCCACTACCGTACAATTAGCTAACTTCATATTATTGTTAATAAGAAGTGTCAATCGTAACTATATATTGAAGTAATTTTTCTGAATAATCTTAATTTGAAAAAAAATTGATTTAATTAATTAAAATAAATTAACAAAATGTACGAATTTCCAATTATTTGATGAATAGCGATTTTTTTTTATAACAATGGGTGCAAAAGATTCAAAACGTTCGTGTTTACCATACGAAGATGCTGTCAAACGTAGTAAGTTACATATAATTTTTTTCCTCTTCGATATTACGAGATAATAAATTATTTTAATTACCTTGAAAATAGTGGGAAAGACAGCCTTAACCTACCTATTATTTTAATTGAAAAAAAAAATTTATAAATAAATAAATTGCATCATAGTGTTTTTTTTTTTGGTTCCAATAATAGGTAATTTAATTAATTGATTATTCTAATCAATCAATCATTATCGTCAATTGTTAATATTTGTATTTTATCGATAATTATCTATGTTGTTTGTTTGTGTTTTTTTTCTTCAATTAATTGAAACAATAGACGATTGTTGCTTTATTATCTTTCGAAAAAAATTGTGAGGTTATGTTTTTATGTTAGTTTTCTGTTTGATTTTAGTGTCCGATGAGGAATTTAAACGTATATGTGAAGCTTTTAAACGTTTATCCGGTGGTAATTCGTTATTAAGTAAACAAATATTTATACAAAATGTATTAGGTGATTGTGTACCATCAACAATAGCTGAATGTTTATATCAAGCTTGCGGTGGTACAATACGTGGTATAACATTAAAAGATTTAATATGCGGTTTAGTATTATTAACGAAAGGTAAACAAGATGAGAAAATCCGTTTTTTATGGCAATTATATACAAATGATAATAATGGACAATATTTACAACGTAACGAATTTTTACATATATTAGAAATTGAAGGGATTATAAAAAAACAACATATAAATCGTATTATATTAACATTATTCCAATTAGGACAAGATCGTATTAATTTCGAACATTTCAATCAATGGATACAATATAATTATGATGCTACAATATTATCAAAATGGCTATTACAACCAATACAAACAATTAATGTTAAATTAAGTTGTAATGATATTGAAACACCGACATTCTATCAAACATTAGCTGGTGTTACACATTTAGATGAACAAGATATATGTGAATTGGAAAAATGTTTTTGGACATTACAAAGTCAATCGCCAACAGGACATTTAGATTTGAATTGTGTTAGAGCTATGGTATGTCCACCAATACCATTAACAACATGTGAAGGGTATAATTTTATTTGTATCACATTAATCCAATCATTTATTGAATTTTTTAATTTTTTTTTTTTTTAGATTATTTCTTGCTTTGGATGTAAATCGTGATGGTCATGTTGATTTTAAGGAGTTGTGTTGTGGTATTTCGGCTGCATGTCGTGGACCAACAGCTGAACGAATGAAATGTAAAATTCTAGAATATTTGAAAAATTATGTAATATACTTTTTTTCTCTTTTTTCTAGTTTGTTTTAAAATATTCGATATGGATCGTGATTGTTATTTAAATCAAAATGAATTGAATCATATGATACAAACATTATTATTTATAGCAAATGAAAATAAAAATTATAATAATATAGATGATAATCAATTAATTTTGATGGAATCATTGAAAAAACGTTTAGATTCAAATAATTGTTTAAGTCAAGAAGAATTTCTTGTATGGAGTGTTGATGATAATTATTTAATTGAACCAATTTTAGAATTATTATTTCAAGTTTGTCATGTATCGTTCGTATTGAAGCCGCATTGTCGACATCATGAACACGAAATCGGTAAATACCTATTCTATTATATTATTATTTGTTAATTTTTTTTTTTTTGTAGTGACAGGTTGGTTGGAACGTGAAGAACGTCGCGGCTATCATATCGGTCAATTTTGGTATTTAATATCGGCACAATGGTGGCAAAATTGGTTAAATTATACAACATCACCATTCAATAATAATTACGATCATTGTAATTGTAATAATAAAACAAATGATAAAAATAATCATAATAATATAGAAGAAGGTATTGTTTGTGATGAAAGTTTAATTAGTAACAGTACAGATTATACAACAAATTCATCAAATGAATTCAATTCAAATAGTATGGAATCAATGGGTGATTTATTGAGTAATAAAGGCGATAGGTTTGTATTTTCGAAATAATTTATTATATATAAAGAAATTAATTGTTATATTTTTAATATATAGTTGTAGTATTGCATCAAGTTCCGGTGTTTCTAGTAGTTCCGGTACAACAAATTTAAAACGTACTAATCAACAATATTATCCATCACCAGGTCCAATTGATAATAAAAATTTAATCGAAGATCTAACAACAACAACAACAACATATTTTAATTCAAATCCAAAAATACAAACATTGACTGGTGAAGGTGGTCGTTTAAAACGTAATTTACCATTAGTACAAAATCGCGATTTTATATTAATACCAGATACATTATGGAAAGCATTAGCCCATTGGTATGGTGGGCCATTACCATTACCACGACAAGTTATATTACCACCTGGTAGTAATGATGTTGAATTGGAATTATATCCAATTAATTTAAATATATGGCGACATCAACAATTAACAACAACACAACAATCATCATCATGGAGTAGTGTTGTTGGTGGTTATGGTGCTGCTGCTTTAAGTACAGCTGGTATAACAAGTCATACAACACAACAACAACAACAACAACAAACAATACCAAAACGTTATTTAGCCCATACAGCTGCATTTAGTCGTTTAGCAAATATACGACAAGTTACCGAATTTTTATGTCAACGTTTACAATTACGTTTAGAAGACGTACGTTTATGGTATATTAAAGATAATACGACAACTATATTGTTAGAAGATGATAATTTAACGTTACAAGATCTAAATATAATCGATAATGATAAAATATTGTTGGAGATAAGGAATAAAGATTTAACATGGCCGGAAGAATTGAATGCATTAGCAACAACAAATACAAATATAAATAATAATAATAATAATAATAGTTTAGAGCGTCGTCCAACAATTTGTTTACCACCAGGTGCTACCGGTTTACATAATTTAGGCAATACATGTTTTATGAATGCAGCATTACAAGCTGTATCAAATACACGTCCATTAACATTATATTTTCAACGTGATGGACAATTATTTGAATTAAATTCAATAAATCCATTAGGTACAAAAGGTATGGTAGCAAAACGTTATGGTGAATTATGTCGTGAATTATGGACAGGTTCGACACGTAGTGTTGCACCATTAAAATTACGTTATTGTGTTACGAAACATGCACCGCATTTAGGTGGTGGTGGACAACATGATTCACAAGTAATAAGAATTATTTAATTTTATTCTAAAATAAAATTTATATTTATATATTGTATATAGGAATTATTAGCATGGTTATTAGATGCTTTACATGAAGATTTGAATCGTGTAGCTAAAAAACAATATATCGAATTGAAAGATTCAGCTGGTAGGCCAGATGAGATTGTTGCTGATGAAGCATGGACACAACATTTATCGAGAGATCATTCGATTATTACCGATTTATTTTATGGACAATTAAAGAGCAAAGTATCTATTAGTGTTGATTATTAATTTTAGATAATTAATTGTAGATTATTTTTTTAGGTAACTTGTCAGACTTGTGGTCATGAATCTGTACGTTTTGATCCATTCAATTTATTAAGTTTACCATTACCTATGGAAAGTTATATATTATGTGAAGTTTTAGGTAATTTGTTTAGTTTTATAACGATCGTACCACGCTGTTTTTTTCCTCAAAGTTGGCGTTGCATTGGAGAGAACGTAGGGCCTAGCGTAGTTCATGTGTAATTAAATTTTGACATTTGTTGATATATTTTTTTTTGACAAAAATTAAGGTTAGAATATTAAGATTGGATTATAACGTAATAAAATGATTGAATAATGTAAAATAAATCCAAAAATTAGTGCAAGAATGTAGAAAATCAAAGTTTGCTGTTAATTGATTTATCTGCATTACCGACAGACGGTTGAAACAATCAACGGACGTACGTTCACAGAGTGTCAACGCCAACTTTTGAGGAGAAATAATGTGTTACGATCGTTACAAGTTTATAAATTGTTAGTTTTTGTTTTGTTCTAGTTGTACGTTTATCCGGTGAGACGCCAATAAAATATGGTTTACGTTTAAATTCGGAAGCTAAATATATAGAATTGAAACAGAATTTAAGTAAATTATGTAATATTGATAAGAAATATTTATTATTAGCTGAAATTGAATATTCACAAATACGTAAAATTCTATTAGATGATTTACGTATAAATCCGGCAACATCAAATGAATTATATGCATATGAATTACCTGAATTTTATCAAAATACTAATGATAATAATGATGATGTTGGTAATAATGTTTCATCAATAAATCAACAATTCGAGCAACAACAACAAGAATCCGGTAAATTTCAACAATTACTAATTTTTGTAAATTTATTAGAAATTGTTTTGTTTATTAAAAAATTAGATTTGGATAATGCAGTTATTGATAGTCCGTTAGCACGCAGTCCTGAGGTAAGAGGTGGTTCGGCCCTTTGCATGCCCAACATACTGTGCTTTAAGGTATGACAGCGCCCTTACGTGTAAAAAAAAAACAACAAGAAAAACATTAATTGATTGTATTTTACGAACAAAAATAATTAATCACAGCCATTTTATTTTTTCAAATGTGATAATTGTAACGATCGTACAACGCTATTTTTACTCAAAGTTGATGTTGCATTGGAGAACGTAGGGCCTAGTGTAGTTCATGCGTGATTAAATTTGACATTTGTTGATATATTTTTTGTACGAAAAATTGAGGTTAGAATATTGAGATAAAATGATTAAATATGTAAAATAAATGCAAAAATTTGTGTAAGAATGTGGAAAATCAAAGTTTGCTGTTAATTGATAATCGACAATAAATTATTATTGTAATTAACGTCAGTAATCTGCATTACCGACGGGCGGCTGAAACAATCATCGAACGTACGTTAACTTTGAGGAAAAATAGCGTGATACGATCGTTATATTTCCGGAATTAAAAATTTAATAGACGGCGGTGACAAAAAGTTGAAGCACATTTGATTCTTGTAGTAATAACTTAAGTTAGATGTTTGTGAAGAAACCAGTTTTCTATCATAAATCAAGTGCATTACCATATGATGACAAGAAAAGCAACCGACAAGACTGCCAATCAACCATTTCTAATTATCGCAAGACGAATGATGAGAAACTCCGTGTTCACCTGTCTGATCAATTTAGTAGGGTAGTAGATGGTAGCAAAGTCTGCGAAAGCGGTCCTTTCTAGGATACGAGGAGGGTTTTAAAGGATTGGACCGAAAGGGTGCTTCCAAGTGAGACATTCGATTACCTGAGGTCTAAAAACAACTTACTCTACTTATTACTATTGAAATGAAATTTGCTTTAAATCAATGTGTACACATTTTTTTTTCTTTTGTCACCGTTTTTTAGTAGGCTGTGATTTTAATAACAATCAATAGAGGGCGTTATTAGTGCTGTAATTTGTGTAATTGTATTGCATTTTTTCTTTTTTTTTTGTGATGAATTTATTTTAATTACTAATTAATAATTTTTAAATTTTTTTAGACAAAAAATAGTAATTATACTGGACGTTATTTGAATAATGATTCAACAACTAATAGTAGTATAAGATCATCGATATTGAAACAAACAACAACAACAACAGTAACAAATATTTATGATAATGATGATGATGGTGATAATATTGATGATGATGATGATGATGATGAATTTCCACAATATTTAATAGCTGTACATCGTAAATCTGTACGGCAAGAAATCTATTTTCTATCACAACAAAAAACGAAACCTAGTTTGTTTGGTATGCCATTATTATTAGGTTGTTATAAAAAAAGTACATGTCAAAGTTTATATGAAGAAGTATGGAATCAAGTTACTAGATTATTAAGTCCATTACCGCAAAGTGATCAAACAAATCATGCTACCGATTGGTTATTTATTTATTTATTTATTTAAATTATTTATTTAAATTGAAAATAATTTATTTTGTATTGTAGTGATGATTCGTTGGGTTATGAATTTCCATTTACATTGAAATTAGTTTTACAAGGTGGTCAAATTTGTGCCATTTGTCATTGGACACAATTTTGTCGTGGTTGTACATTACCATGTACAAATGAATTATTAATAGATAAATTTAATGGTAAACAATCGTTAATTAATATTGCTATAGATTGGGATCCAACAGCTTTGCATTTGCGTTATCAAAGTAGTCGTGAAAAAGTATCTATTGCCTTTTGTTTTGGTTAACAATTGTTTATTATTATTGTTTTGTAGTTGTGGATTGAGGATGAATCAATAATGTATTGTCGTAAATTACATACAGAACCAATTGATTTAGATTATTGTTTACGTGCATTTACAACAGAAGAACGTTTAGAAACAAAATATCATTGTTCAAATTGTAAAGATAAACAGCCGGCAACAAAAAAATTACAAATCTGGCGTTTACCACCTATATTAATAATACATTTGAAACGTTTCGATTATGTTAATAGTAAATGGGTGAAAACGCAGAAAGTCGTTAATTTTCCATTCAAAAATTTCGATCCAACCGAATATTTAGCATCAATACCACAAGAGACAATTCTAAGACATTTACAATTGAAACAACAAAAATTGAATAAGGAAAAACTCGATTTAGAACAACAACAACAACAACAACATGAATTAAGTGATATAATTGATGAATGTTGTGATGAATCATCACAACACCAACAACAATTGAAACAACAATCGAATAATACAGAAAAAGATAAATTATTAGAAATTAAACAACCATTTAGAAATCAACAAAAACGTCGGAATCGTTTAATATCGACAAGTTTATTGAAAACACCAATAATTGATGAACATTTAAAGGATTATCATCAACATAAATTATTACCAGGACAAGATCCTTTCGATTTAAAATATCAATTATATGCAGTTGTTGTAAGTATATTTAATTATATAATGATAATAATTTCTATTATTATTTTGCTTGATTATAATTTCAAGAGTCATTCTGGTATGTTGAATGGTGGCCATTATATATCATATGCTTGTAATCCAAATGGTAATTGGTATTGTTATAATGATAGTTCGTGTCGTGAAGTATTAACACAAGAATTACCAATAATTGATGATTTATCGATAAATTCAACAACAAATAATAATAATAATAATGATGATGATGATGATAGAAAATTATTGAATACAAATGATGGGACCAATGATTTATTTAATTTACGACAAGAAAATAAATGTATTTATAGTGATGTTAAAATACCAAAAATTGATACTAGTACCGCTTATATATTATTTTATGAACGTTCAGGTCTTGATTATAAGCCATATTTACCTGATATTGCTAATAATACTAATAATGATAATATTGATAATGTTAGTAGTAGTAGTAATAATCAAATTGTGCCTGATTTAGATTTGGATGATAATGAAAGTGAATTACGAAAACAATTGTGTACATTACAATAATTTGTTATCATTTTTCTATTGTTAGTTAGTCAATTGTTTTTGATAGTATTAATGTTTTGTTTTGTTTGATTTGATTTGATTTGGTGATTATTATTGAAGCCTAAAGTCGCACATTTTGTTGTATAAAAACCAAAGAATCATTTTTGTCAAAATTTCGATTATATATTGAATGCCTAGTCTGATATTGTCAAAAAAAAAAAATCAAAAAATTCCATTAATCGTAAGATATTTATATATGTATAAAGAAATAAGGAATCTTATCTAATTACTAATTAAATAAGATATCCATTTGTTGTTTTTATAATTAATTAATTAATTATGTAAATTTACTATATTGTACACACAAAACAATTGATTTAGTCCACTATTATCGGTAATTCTTATTATAATTCCATTGTTTTGTTTTTTGTTTCTTCTAATTATACATATATGGTGCCATTACACTATAAATAAAGCTTGTATATTGTTTAAATTAAATATCTTTATTATATCTCTTTCAGATTCAAAATTGGAAATTTTCTACATACTGAAGTTATTTAATTATAACGATCGTAATTTCTCCTCAAAGTTGGCGTTGCATTGGAGAACGTAGAGCCTAGCGTAGTCATACGTAAGTAAATTTGACATTTGTTGATGTATTTTTTGAACAAAAATTAAGCTTAGAATATTGAGATAAATGATTGAATAATTAGAAAAATAAATTCAAAAATAGAAAATAAAAAAGTTTGCTGTTAATTGATAATTGACTATAAATTATTATTGTAATTAGCGTTAGTAATCTGCATTACCGACAGGCGGCTGAACCAATCAACGGACCTACGTTCACAGATTCAACGCCAACTTTGAGGAGAGATAGTGTGGTACGATCGAAAAAGAAAATTGGCTCACACAACGTCTTCCGTATTGAACCAACTGGCAGTTGAACTATCATTGGACATTAATAAAAAATAATCGAATTTCTCTAGAATAAGGTTTTTTTTTAAAAAAAATAGATGAGAGAAAATTTTAATGTTTAATTCAAATGAGGGAAGATTTTGACCTACACACACACATACAAGCTAAAGTCAGTGTTACTATTAATAGTGGAAATTGATTGGAAAGAGCTTGATGTAAAACTTGGACAGAAATAATTGCAGAAAATCTAGTTGGGTCAATACTTAAACGATAATTGACGCAACAAAATATTAATTGACCGTAAATTATTAGTAATTAGATGTACGAAGACTTGTGTGAGGCCCATTTGTGTATTAATAGAATCTAAATTAAACAGAACTTAAATCGAAATACATAATGGAATTATAAAATTAAAACAAATTCATCGAATAAAAATAATACTTACAGTAATTTAACGAAAATTACAAAAAAAAAAACAAAAACATTCATGAAGAGTTTTCGTTAGAGCGAAATTACAGCGGTGTACTGTTTTAATCATTAGATTTTCTACAATTGCAGGGGAATCACGTATATCGATAACCAAAAGTTTTGTTATATGACAATATAGCTTGCGAATCGTGATTATTATTTTTTGTTTTAGTTATTCCCCTACAAAGTATTTTATCCCACTATTCAAACTCTGCTCTAATATTTAATAAACAATGTTCCATCAATGGTTTTTCTTTCTCTTAACAATAAAACCGATTAGACTTTAGGTTGTCGTATAATTTTTACAATAGCCGATGGATGACTTGCCATATAATTAACCCATGTACGAAATATATTACCAACAGCTGGTTGACTAATACAAAAATGTCTTGACAATTCAAAATCGGGTGTATTACGTCTTAATTTCCATAAAGTTAGAAAAAATTGATTATGATACGATAAATTACCGATATCGCGATTATTTTCATATTTCAATGAACTATTTGTTGGTTCTAATGATTGATAAACGGTCATGAATTTATCGTAATTTTCTAAACCGGTAAAATACAATACACCGTTTCGATCATTTTTAAAATCATCAATATCATAACGCGACTTTGGTGTATTCACCAATTGTATGTCTTTAGTAACAATCGTTTCATCGATCACATTAGTTTCTTCAATAAATATTGTTTCGAAATGTTCATGTTTATCATTTGTATGTGAAATATCCGCTTCTTTTCCCATTATTTTAGTCCAGGGAAAAATCGACGGTATAACACCCGTTTTCAAACGTTTCCTCACCAATTTATTACCTATTCATCGAAATTAAATAATATAAATTATTTGGAAAGGAAAAACCAAAAACGGAATTACTACCAACCTACATGTACACTTTCTGTTGCAATATCTGATGATTTGAAATGATCAATACACAAACCGTTCTTTGGTAAAGGTTTCAATTTTGATTGTCGTATAGCCACTAACCATTGTCGGCGTAATTGTGGTTTTTTCGGAAATACAAATTGAACTTGATTTTTACAATTTTTAACCGAACACCGCATATTAAACAATTATTTTCCAATTAATTAAAAAAACTTAATAAACAACAACGCAATTAAACCATAACCTAACAAATATTATTAGTTGTAGAATGTGGTGCTGCCATCTGGCAATCAACAATTTGATAAAATTGAATATCCCTAGAATTACCACAAGTTTCTAGAAAAGTGGAAAATTGTTTTCATAATCCAAAAGAAAAGAAAATGGCTGGTTATGTTCGAACAATTTACAATTCATTATTTAAACGAACATCAACATTTGCGTTAGTTTGTGTTGGTGCAGCATTTTTCTTTGAACGTACCGTAGATATTGGTAGCGAAATGTTATTCGACAAAGTCAACGAAGGGGTACGTTTATTACGTAAGAATTCGATTTTCCAACTAATTATTATTATTATTACAGAAATTATGGAAACACATTAAAGATAATTATGAATAATTGTATTATTATAATTGAGAATGTAGTTAAATTATAAATAGTTTAAAAAAATACAAGTTTTATTCTGTAATTTCCCATGGTTTTTCCGGTCGTTGAAGATCCCATGGTCGCCATGGTTTGAACACGTCCGGCTCTTTCAATACTAAACCACCTTTTTCGACTGCTTCTAGAAATTTAGCTACTTTACCATCAGGTTTTGATGGTTTTATATTACAATTGATCTCAATTAAACCTGCTTTCAAACAACGATCAGCTAATACCTAAAACAATACAATAATTCGATGGTACATAGTAGTAATGAATAAAAACATACACGTCCTAAATTGATGAATGCAGCTGTATCTCTACATTTATATAATTGTTTTTTTATACACCATTCTTTCGTACTGGCTTTAATTACATCACCATTTTCGAAATGTTCAACAATTGCTGTAACATAACGACCCGTAATTTGTAATTTTAAACTAAAAAAAAAAACACCATAAATTAATAAATAATCGAATTAACTATAAAACTTACTTATGCCAAAAACATTTACCAGGACGATCCACATAATAACCATCCGGTTTATAACCTATACGTAATTTTTCCAAATTTCTCGGATTGCGATTAATGAAATTCGATGTAACAATCGATTGATTATTATTATTATTACTAACCGTTGATAACGATTTTAATTGGAATTTGTTGAGGAAATTCCGAAAATTCCGTTGTAACAACATTTTGAGGTTATCCGAAGAAAAAAAGTGAGGTTAAAGCACAACTAATTCTACAAGTTTAACAATAGATGGCTCCAATACTAATAAAAAAAACACTGGATATTTTGAAAATATTGCAATCTCTTTTTATTTAAGAAATATAAATAACAATGAGCAATTCTACGATATTTCACTTAAGTAGATAATAATGGAGGTTATGATGTACCATTATTATTATTGGTATAATTTTTGTTCTTCTTACGTAATTGGCAACTATACAATACAGCATCGTGTACAGTTGGAAATATCAAAAATCTACTATCCAATTTATCATATAAATCACATTTTGTAAACATATCAAATATTGGACCAGAACAACCAGTTATAAACATTAGAATATTCAATTTACTCAAATCGGATTGTAATTGTCTTATTAAATCAACACCAGATGGATCAATAAATGTACAAGCTGATAAATCCAATATTATTGTATGGATCAATATTGTATTTATATTATCATCATTATTCAATTGTTCATTATTCTCTAATAATATTGTACGTTTACGTAAAACACTAGCAGCATCAAAACCAATTTTACGTGATAACGAATTTTTGAAGGCTGTACGTGATGCAAAACTTATACCACCGGAATAATGAAAGATTTTCACACCCTCCAATTCATTAGCCTAACAAAAAAAATAGAAAAATTATACAACACATATAACTCATTTACTAATCAACTAATTTACCCCTTTATATCGTTGAATATCGACATACAGATCTGTATTTGGTATTAAACCTAATAAGCATGTATATGGCGTATAGCCTTGTATGAATATACTCAATAAAGATATAGCAACACCGGCTGCTAAACCGAAACTAATTTGTAAAATTAGCGTTGTTGAAAATGTTACAATCCATACAATACCATCCCATTTATTCAATTTCCAATATTTTATAAATGATGTACATTGTGTTAGCATACCTTGTAATGCTACAACAATAATGCTTGCTAAAACACACTATTAAAATATAATTTAATAATAATACAGTAAAAATTATAGATAACATAACCCTACTTTTGGTAATGTTTCAAAAAATGGTCCTATCCATAATAATATCAATAATAATAAACTACATGATACAATTGAAGCTAATTGTGTTACACCACCAACACTTTGTTGGATCATTGATCTAGATAATGATGCTGTAACTGGCATACATGAGAAAAATGAACCGACAACATTACTAAGTCCCTATAGAAAAATTCTCTTTAATTATTCGATTCATTAATTTCACGTAAAAAATATTAATTACTAAAGCCAATAGTTCTTGATTCGAATCAACTTCATACAATAATTTCCTAGCAAATATCAATGCCATCGACATTGTTATCGTATATGATACCATTGTTATAACAAATGAATCAATTAAAATATTCGGTATTAATCTAAAAACAGGTAATTCCGGTACTGGAAATCTACAATAACATAGTAATTAGTAATTAAATTGATTGGTTTTTAGAAGCGGGGAATTACCCAGTTGGTATACGTCCAACAACTGTAATATCGTAATTTTCATTAAATTTCAATAATCGACTAACTGTTGTACCTAAAACAACAGCAACCAATTCAATTGGAAATGGAAAACGTGTCTTTCTCGTTAACCATGGTTTGAATAATTGATTATTAAGTATAATTAAAAGACATGTAATTGCAGATGTTATACATGCATAATAGTTTGCATTTTGTATCGCAAATATCGAATTATATATCGTCTACAAAAAAACAAAAACGAATGTATTATTATAGAAGATTCATATTTGGAAGAGTATGAGGCGGGGCTAAACTTCTAGCTCCGCCCATAACCTCGAAATACTTACAAAAAAGAAACCGAAATTACCGCGTACTTTAGCTATTTGTAAACCGAATAGATCTTTTAATTGTGATGCAACAATATGAAATGCTGATGCACATGTAAATCCATTAACTAATGTTTCTGATAATAATGATGATACAATACCGAAACGTAATAAATACATTAGAATTTGTATTAAGGCAACTGTAAATGTTACTGTCGTTGCTATTTGTATATTTGTTAAATTTGGTAAATTATTTTTATAATTATATTCTTGCATTTCACGATTCTCAATTGTTGTACCATTTTGTAATATTTCAATACTTTTATAATCATCAACAATTTTACCAGTCATCAAACAAACTATAGCGAATGTACCTAAAAACAAAATAAACAAACAAACAAAACAAAAAGAGAGTAATTACAAGCGCCATCTAGACATAGACTATATCAAGTATAGAATTCTAATGCGTTACATAGCGGGAATTTTGAATATTACTTTTTTTGCTTACATACCAATTCTATTTATTTCTTCTCTAAATGAACAATATTTGGTTGTTGAAATTAAGAAAAAGAATGATAAGATAAGTAGTTCATTGACCTTTTTATACAAAAATAATCCAAATCGATACATTTTCTAAAATTATCTATAATCATAGAATGGTCAGATAGAAATTATACAGGACGTATCCAGTTAAAGGAACTCTATTAACAGTTTGCTTAATATTCACGTGTACTGTCGTTGAAATACAGCCTGTATAATTTGCAATCAATAGCTACAAGGCGCTACCGTCACAATCTGAATATACTTGAGTGTTTTGTTTATTTTTTTCAATTTTATACTTGAAAAACATTGAATCTAGAGACATCTTGTATATGGATTTTGATTTAATTATTATACAATAAGGATGAAATTATGAAAACTTACCAATAGATACATGACGTGATGTTCCGAAAATGAAATAAATTAGAACAGGAAAGAATGCCATATAAATACCAACTACAGGCGGTACACCACCTAATAAACCATAAGCCATACCCTGAAATTAGAAAGAAGAAAAACATATCAACCCACAGAATAATTTAGAATTTCTACTGCGAACTTATTATTATTATTATCAATATGACACCTGAAATAGATAGATAGAAAGAAATTTAGAGTGCGATGGATTGAGTTGGGAGAGAGAGAGAGAGAGAATGTTTTTCTAATTTATTGGATAAAAACTTAATGAGAATATATTAGGATAGAGATAGGAATGAAGAGAGATAGATAAACTAGGGTAGATGGGGAGTAGGAGGGAGAAACATGGAGAAAGGTCTGGAGAGAGAAAGAGAATGAAAGAAGAACAAGAGACGATAGGGAGAGGTGTGGGTAGAAAGAAACAGAGAGAAAGAGGAAAAATAGGGACAGCGGAGAGAGGATAATTGTGAGAGAGCAAGAGGTAAATTGGGTGTAAAATAGAGAAAGAGGAGTGAATTAGGCGGTGTTGTTTTGGTGAGAGAGAAAGAGAAATAGGGTATGTGGGGAAGAGAGAGAGAGGGGGGGAGGAAAACAGGAAGGGGAGGAGGAAGAGAGAAAGATATACAGAGAGAGAGAGAGCGAAAGAGCGGAAGAAAAATGGTGATTGAAGGAAGGAATAATGTTTTAGAGAGACAAGAAAATTGTGAGAGAGTGAAAGAGAGATATAAAGACAAGGAAATAGTGTGAGACACAGATAAATGGAGAGAGAGAGAGAGAAAGATAAAGAAAGAGGGGGTAAGAGTGGTCAACAGTGATACGTGGAAATATAAATATGGAGTGTGCGTGAGATAAGGGTGAAAATAGGAAAAAGAGGAGGAGGAGAAGGAGTGGAAGATAACATGGTGACTGGAGGAGAAAATAACGATTTAGAAAAAGAGGAAAATTGTGATAGTAGGAAATAGTGTGAGACAGAGAGAGAGATAGATAGATGGATAAATAGTATGAGAGAGATTATTGTGGTGAGTCGAAATGGGTCAATGGTCATATGATAGAGGGGCGGGAGAGGGAGGGAGAGTGAGAAAGTGAGTGGGGGAGTAAAGAAAATAGAGAGTAAGAGAGAATAAAAAATTGTGGGAGAAAGAGAGATGATCTAATGAGAGAGAGAGAGAGAGAGAGAGAGAGGTGAGTGAGAGATGGGAAAGGGAGATATGGAGAGAGTGGAAAAGAGAGAGAGAGAGAGCGAGTTTGGGAGAGAGAGAGAGAGAAAATGGAAAAAAGTAAAACTATAGAAATATTACTGATACGCGTAAAGTAATTGACAAACACACTGTATAAAAAAATAAAAAAAAACACTTTTATCAGGTAAATGTAAAGTAAGTATGTATTTGTTCAATATTTAGTCTAAAAATTACGAAATTTTTTGTTTTTCTGTATTCTAATCGAAAAAAAAAAACAAAAAAGAAAATGACACAACATATATAAATATCACATACAGGAATGTAATCATTTTATGATATTATTATGTATGTTTTGTTTTTTTTATTTCTTTTCAACTTCAAATTAAAGAATTCAACAATAATTTATATAACTATCCAAGATAGATAAATAAATAAATAAATAAACTTTATCAGAATTGTTGAAAAAAAAAATATTTATCAATAAATACCTGCGGTATATGCATTATAGCTACTGTAATTCCACTAATTATATCACTCAAGATATGTCGTTTCCATTTATAATTTGGTAACCATTTCAATACAGGTATTGTTCGTTTCATACATTGCACCGGCTTGATTTGTCTCAATTTCTCACTAAATCGACTCCTGACTATAGAAATTCAAAACAATTAAAACAAATAAAACGCCAACTATCTAATAATAATAATAATAATAATAATAATAATAATAATAATAATTACTTGATTTTTCAGGTTTTTCATAGAAATGATCACGATTCAAATCTTTCAATTGATAAACTGGTCGTTTTATATTGAAATGATCGAATGTTGATGATCGTCGATGGCTACTATCATTTGAACTGGAAAACAATATTAAATTTTAAAATTAATTAATTAATTAATTAATAAACAAATGAATACTGGTAATTTTTTTTGAAAAGTAAAGGCTGCTTCTCATCATCCATTGATAATAATGAGAATAAGGTCTTCAGAAAAACGACTAAATTGTTTTTAAATAATAAAATTATTTATCAATCATTGAAATTCACATGTTTTGAAGTATAATAATAATAATAATAAAAATATTAATTTTTTTGATAAGAATTTTGTAGCATGTGATTGATAAGAATATTTCTTTTATATAGAGGATGTCCCCTAAATGACGCAACAATAATAATAATAACAAATACTAAAAGTAAGTCATTCCACTCATATCAAGTTGGCCACAATCTCCCTCCTGTATTATTAGCGCTCACTCGATTGGCTACTTATTTCAATTAATAACTATAATTAACTATGTGTGTAATGACAATAATATAAAGAGTGTATCACAAAGTCGTCGCCAACTACGAAATACCGTGATACATATGTTATATATTTGGGAAAATTCATTTTCCAGACAAAAAACAATAAATATACATTTTTTTTTTCTCCAACGCCATCTCATAGAATATTGAGGAAATAGTACGATGAAATATTTTCATACACAATTATCGATATAGCACTTGAGACAGATAGATAGATAAATAGAGGTAGGTAGATACAGATCGATGGATTGAATTATTGAGGTGTGTGAGCGAGAGAAACAGAAAATACCAAAATATTTTCAAATTGATTGGAAAACGTTATATTATACTAGAAGAGAGATAGAGAGATAGAGATTTAGAGAGAGAGAGAGAGATGGAGAAAAAAGGAAGTGAGTGGAAAACACATCGAGAGGGAGGAGTAGAAGAAAATGATCAGAATAGAAAGAAAGGAGAATGGAGAGAGATTTGGAAAATAGGGTGAGGAAGAGAGAGAGAGAGAGATGTAGAAATAGGTAGATAAGGAGAGAGGGAGATGAATAGGATGGGAGAGAGAGAGATGGATGGAGACTACAAGAGATTGAGGATATGGTGAAAGATGGAGAAAAAGTGAAAAATCAAAATGAAAGTAGATGGAACGACGTATGGAGCGAAATTGAAAGAGAGAGACTGACAAATTGAGATAACAAGAAGTGGTTGGATAGTGGTTGACATATGTAGACAGAGTGAGATAGAACGAGAGACGTATAGAAAGAGTGTGAAGCAAGTGATGGAATATCCACATATTGTTTTAATTCTATATTATTAATATTAACTTTATATATAATTTAATTGATTGTGATAAAGTATTAATAACTGATTAAATGATAAGAAATTGATTATTTCTACCTAAATACCTATTTTATTAGTACTGAAACTTGAGAAAATCACTATACCTATATTCTATTCTCAAAAAACAAAAAAACAGTTTTACTCATTTCGTTCCATCAATAAATAAATAAATAAATAAATATATGAATAAATA
>JAZBGX010001423.1:0-18000 GCA_037414775.1 Zonitis immaculata
GAAGATGGAAGCTGAGATGATAGTAGGCAGAAATTATCTTCAAATGTGAAATGAATAGGCAAATATGCGATGTCAATTTTTATATTAAATGAACAATATGATAATACAATTATTATAAAAAATGATTATTTGACAATATTAATTTCGAAAGATAAACAATTGCCATAAGCAACATTCTTAAGTTGATCTTTATTTAAACGTATGTAAGGTAAACCTTCAACGAATGTATTGTTAAACTTTAGAAATGCACAATTTTCTTTAATTATGATCCATTTGTTTTTTCCATTATCCATTAAATTAATTTGGAATTTGTAATTTTCGTCATTTTTTTCCAATAAATTGACGATTTCAACTTTCCAAAATAAATCCGGATTCCGGTAATTCACAAACAATTTGAATAAGTTATCTTCAAATTTGAAAAATCTCAAATAATCTTGTGCTTGATTCGAATTAATATCAATTGGTATTGAATTAATTTTATTGATTTTAATGAAACATTGTGGATGTTCTTTGATGATATGTTGCGTTAGATTTTTTCTTGCACCTGTCCATTCACACCTTTCAGCAGTATCTTTCAAGATACAATAACAATTAACATTTGGACAAATAAAATTATTATAATGCTGTTGTAGATCGCTTGAATTTCCTTGAAATTCACAACCATATTGACATTGAAATGATACAAGTAACATCAAATCATCAATTGTTTTCAATAATCTTGTTGCATCAGCAGTAATAGTACATTTTCCACATTTCACGCCTTTACAATTGATACAAACTAAATGCCCCTTAGGACATTGCGATAAACGCGAAGTTATACTATTTTTACATCCAAAACATTTTATAACTTGTAGAATTTGATTAGTTTGTTCGACATTATGATCGAAATCCAATTGTTGTTTAGTTTCATTTAATTTGATTGCAACTATGACGATTGGATTTGTCGCATTTTTACTTAAAATTCCAATATTCAGACAAACAGTTTCTGGATAATCTTGATCAATTTCCGGGAAATCGTAACACAATCGATTTTTTTCCCCATTCAGATCAATCCGTGCGAAATATTTGTTTATTTTTCTATCGAAACTCTTGAGACTAATTGAACATTTCAACAATTTGGTCGTTTTATCGAATTTATATTCAATAAGAAAAATATTTGAATTGTAAGATAAAATTTTTGAAATGTTATAATTTTCATTGATATTAATCTGAAATTTATTATTATCAAAAATTAAATCTTTATGGTGCATTTTGCAATGTCCCAATAATTCGTTGAAATAACCACTCCAATTACATTCTTCTTGTATCGAAAATAAACACAATTGATCTCGATATTTGCATATTGTTTCATGATATTCAACATCTTTAGGTTGTAAATTTTCTAAACAACCTCGATTTTGATTTATACAAGGGAAATACAGTGTTTTAACTACATTTTCGTAGACTTCATTACGGAAATATTTACCATAATCCATTTCATTTATTTCACAACGGCCACATATTGATATTAATTGATTATCATCGTTCTTTGACAGATAGATTGGGAATCTAGTTAATAATCGATTACAACGAGAACATTTCAATTTGTTAGTAGAATCAAAATCAACTGGAATCAAATTCATTTTCCTGGAATTAAATTAAAATTATATAAAACTAAGATATTTTAGATAAATAAAACAATTATGAGGCCTCCTTATATCAGTGAATAACTATATCAAGTGAATTTGATAACAATTAATGTTAAAAAAATATGAGAAATCCAAGCCACATTATAACAGAAGTTCTAGATAAATCGGTATTTCCCCTCAATTAATAAATACGATGAAATAGTAAATTTCCATCGTAATTTCATTTGGAAAATAATACAAATTGTTACCTTATTGTTTTTAAATTTTATCCTAATTTTTATTATTTATTGGATGATGAATATATTTATTATAATGCGGTCATTTTGTTAAATCACTTGCAGATTCCAGAGGCAATGAGGGAATTGACAATTGAGTATCTATTGCCAGCCCTTGATAAAAAAAATGAGAGTAGGCAACACAATAAACAAATAGTAGAATAACTATTCAATTCAATTCAATTTGTGATCTTGAGTCCGATTTAATTGAAGTCGAATTTAAATTAGAAAAATCAAAAGTATACAATTCTTGATCTTGAGTATAATCCAATTTTTTTTTTTTTTTTAACATAAATTGAACCCGAACTGTACACAAATTTGAAACTTTAGTCTAACTATCGCCAAATATAAATATGAAATTAATTAATTAATTAATCAATTAATAGACAGAAAAGTCGGCTTAAATTTTATATTAGATGAACAAAATGAGAATACAAACAATAATCAATTATTATGAATACAATGCAAGATTAACGTTTGAGAATATTTATTATGAAAGATAAACGATTTTCATACGTCACATTCTTTAGTTGATCTTTATTTAAGCGTATGTAAGGTGAAACCTCAGCAAATTTGTTATCTAATTTTATGAATGCACAATTCTCTTCAATAATAATCCATTTGTTGTTTGCATTATCCATTAAATTAATTTGGAATTTGTAATTTTCGTCATTTTTTTCCAATAAATTGACGATTTCAACTTTCCAGAATAAATCCGGATTCCGGAAAGTCACAAACAATTTGAAGAAAATGTCTTCAAATTTGAAAAATCTCAAATATTCTTGTGCTTGATCCAAATTAATATCAATTGGTATTGAATTAATTTCGTTGATTTTAATGAAACTTTGTCGATGTTCTCCAATAATATGCTGCAAGAGATTTTTTCTTGCACCTTTCCATTCACACCTTTCAGCAGTATCTTTCAAGATACAATAACAATTAACATTTGGACAACTTAAATTATTGTAATGCTGTTGTAGATCGGTTGAATTTCCTTGAAATTCACATTCATATTGACATTGGAATGGTAAGAGTTTCATCAAATCATCAACAGTTTTCGATAATGTTGCTACATCACCAGAAATAGTAGATCTACATATTTCACATTGTTTGCCTTTACAATTGATACAAACTAAATGCCCCTTAGGACATTGCGATAAACGCGAAGTTATACTATTTTTACATCCAAAACATTTTATAACTTTTAGAATTCGATTAGTTTGTTCGACATTATTATCGTAATCTAATTGTTGTTTAGTTTCATTCAATTTGATTGCAACTATGACGATTGGATTTGTCGCATTTTTACTTAAAATTCCAATATTCAGACAAACAGTTTCTGGATAATCTTGATCAATTTCCGGGAAATCGTAACACAGTCGATTTTTTTCCCCATTCAGATCAATCCGTGCGAAATATTTGTTTATTTTTCTATGGAAACTCTTGAGACTAATTGAACATTTAAACAGTTTGGTCGTTTTATCGAATTTATATTCAATAAGAAAAATATTTGAATTGTAAGATAAAATTTTTGAAATGTTATAATTTTCATTGATATTAATCTGAAATTTATTATTATCAAAAATTAAATCTTTGTGGTGCATTTTGCAATGTCCCAATAATTCGTTGAAATAACCACTCCAATTACATTCTTCTTGTATCGAAAATAAACACAATTGATCTCGATATTTGCATATTGTTTCATGATATTCAACATCTTTAGGTTGTAAATTTTCTAAACAACCTCGATTTTGATTGATACAAGGAAAATATGTTGTTTCAGCAAGATATTCGTAGAATTCATTGCGGAAAAATTTATGAACATCTTGATCCGGTATTTCACAACGGCCACATATCGATTTTAATTGATTATCGTCATTCTTTGCCATATAAATTGGTAATCTTGATAATAATCGATTACAAAAACAACATTTCAGTTTGTCAATAGAATCAACTCGAATCAAATTCATTTTTCTGGAAATAAAATAACTATGAAGCTTTCTTATATCAGGAAAATTCATAATGATTAAGACTTATTTTATTTATTTCTTATTTCAAGTTGAACTCAACAACTATCACGTGAACTAACAATTAACGTTAGACAATATAAAAAATCCACACGATATTATAAGGAAAATTATAAACGAATCCGTATTTCGCCTTAATAAATATGATTTTAGACTGTAATTACAATTACAAATTCTTACCTTATTGTTTTGCTTTTTCTTTTGATTCTTATAGAGTTATTGGACTTATTGGAGAATAATTTTATAATTTATTGTGAGTCAATAGTCGAGCACTTTCTATCACTTCTAGATTTTCAGAGTAAATGATAATAAACGAGGAAATCGAATATTTAAATATTTATTGTTAGAAGTAGCGTCAGAGTTCTGTTGGAAATAAAAAAATAAACTAACCAACTGAATTTGAAAAAATAGATAGTAGGCAACACAATTAACACAAACAATTAAATAACAATCCCAATTGTGATCTTTAGTTTTAAAGTCCATTTATTCACATATTGAATATTTTGAATCTAAAGTCAAATTCGAAATGTGAGTCTAATTATTTCTAAATACGAATCTATGGAATTTAAATTTTATATTAAATGAACAAAATTGTTATAAAATAAGAATAAGTATGAATACAATGTCTAGATTAACATTTAAAAATATTTATTTCGAAAGATAAACGTTTCCCATACGTTAATCCTTCAAGTTGATCCTTCCTCAAATGTATGTTGGGTGTAAACCTACGTTTATCACTAATTGTTAAAGGTGCATAATTTCCTTTGATATTGAAAAGTATTATAAATAATTATACGAATACAGAGGAAAAAAAAATTATTAGTAAAATGCAACTATGCGCAAACTGCATTGACGCTATACATATATTGACGCTATATAGTATGATCCATCTCATAGAACTAGGTCACTTTTAGTTCTAGTCGAGCTTTCATTATTAAAATCTCGTAAATAATAATTATTAGTATGTGGAGTGTTATTTAAAACAAAAATACAGTAAAGAAGCGACAATATTGTGTGTTATTTCTAATATTTAAATCAACTATATAATATAATAAGATGCAAATGAGATTTGTAAAATGAACACATCTGCTTAGAGAACTTGTAAGTCACAGTGTCTGACATAATGTTCAGAAGGGCGTATAAGATGTTTCTAAAATTATTCTGCCATATACACAAAATCACCATATCTCCATCTCCATCTCGATCATTAATCAAATCATTGATTTCGACAAAAAAAAAAAAAAAAGAATCTCTACAATAGTTGACGTTTTATTTTATTATTAAATATAGAATTCGATTTTGCGAATAAGGCGTTCAATCTGTTGTATATGTGTTATGCAAATTTTAAGTCTCGCAAACATTTCCAACTAAATATATAATACTATATAAGAGGGGAAGTGTTACAACTGAAATGAATGTTATTTAGTCGTACATGTCACATGTCACTAGCTTTCATTACATGTCAAAGTCGCTTGTAAGATTTGTTTAGTCCCCATAGGGAGTTGATTGGAATTAGTTATATATGTGTATATACATATAAGTAAATTCTATTCCAAAGCAAATTCCAATTTATCGATAAAAATTAATATTATATCCGTATATAATTTTGAATATACATATTCAACAGTTGTATATATATGTATATAGTTTCAATTCGAGTTTTGAACTTTTGAATATTCATTCAAGTGTAATTAAAATATTTTAATGAGGAAACAAAAACGAATTGCAATAGAGTTATATAGAAACAACAAATAACTGTGATTTGAACAAGTTCATAACTGAACGAGCGTGCTATATTGTATAATTATTCAAATTCATCTTGTCTTTTATTATTATAAATATGAAGAGGACCACTTCAACGATATTAGAGACACGACGCTTTTAATTGGACAGAAAAACAAATAATACAACAGATGTTTGTTATAGATTATAAACAAGATTGTGATTATTCAACGAGCTTTGATAGAACAAGACTAACAATAAGAAGAATAGAATAACTCTCTTTTTTTGCATCGCCGACCATCGACAGGTGTCGCTAAAAGTTTCACAGCAAGAGCAAAAGTTTTTGTATACCAACATTTTTCAACAGAATTACCCGATTTTTGCACAAATATGTCACTATTTTTGTATCTAAAATTGGAAATTATTGCTATTTCTCCCAAAAAACATTTATGGAATTTTTTAAAATTCTACAGGAATTTACATGAAATTTTAATAATCCGATAGCTTCTCAAGTTCTCCACAAGATATTTCCGTTGTTCATTGAATAAAATTAGGAATTGGAAAAAAAATTATAAATAAAGAGCAATCCCGGCAAATGATAAAAAATGGTGGATGCGCCAGGCGAATTCTTGCAAAATTACTATTTTAAATAAATTTCTCAATTTTCTAACAAAAGTAAATCGGCGATTCAGGGGAAATCCAACCAGAAATCGTCTCGACTAAAGTGAGCAAGTTTAGTTTAAGGATTTAGAATTTTAGTGGAATTCTTCGAGCACCAAAAATAATTGGATTTTTTATTCTCACAAATTATTATCCATTTCCACTTTAGCATTCAATTATTTTAGAAAATCTTTCAAGTTTTTTGGAGAACGTTCAAAATCTTGAAATATTCCACAAAAAGGCTAATAATAAGAATGGTGGATGCGCCGGGTGAAACATCACAAGCTATATATCATTTAATAATTTGTCTCTTGAAATTTGGATAAAATATCGAATTGTTTAGTTTTTCCGTTTGGTTTTCTAGTGAAATTTCCGGGAAAGCTCAAATGAAATTCGCATAAGAAAAATTTGCATTGGAAAAAATGGTTGGGTGCGCATGTTGGTGAAAATGATTATGAAATAATTTGTTACACCAAACTCAAGGCTGCTAATTTTGTGGTTCAGTTTTCAATTGAGAATTCAGAAAAATCTCCGGTATAATTATTGAGGAGATTGGAGCAAACAGCTTCCTGGGCCACGATGTCTTTGGCATTTAGGCCAAATAAAAGTCCAAACATTGAGAATAATTATTTGAATTAGTTTGACTTTATGATTTGGAATTCTCCAAAATTCTCCAAAAATCTCTCCATATCTCACGAATTAAGAGTAATTTTATAAATAATAATATCGGAAAATGGTGGATGCGCCGGGCGAAATCATCAAATTTCATATGAAAATTTGAATAATTCGTTCGTCAATTTTAGGAATTTACAAAATTGATTGGTCTCATTTTATTCTCAAATCGCTATCGGGGCACACAACTCAATCCATTCTATTTATTAAAAATCGTAAATTCAATAGACGCACACAAAATTATATAGAATCAGAATCAGCATTATTTTAATCTAAAATAAGAGTTGAGCTTAAAGGGGATTGAAGAGAACAGTGTGGACTATATAGAAAGTTTCTATTGTTTTTCGTTCATACAGACTTATTGTTTCCATTTGAAAGTGTGACTTTGATTGTTTCTACAAACTTTCATCTGTTTTAATTCATTCAAATAGATAATGTTTGATTAATTCAAATGGACGATTTTCTAACAACCCAACCAACCATCTAAGTTAATCAACCTAAAACAAATCCCAACTGCTCTATATTGATGTTTTAGCACCAATAATAACAATAGTCGCTTGTCTTAACTAACAACAATTTTGATTAAAATATAGAAAATTAAACGAATTTATTTATATATAGATAAGCTTTTAGGCTAATAAATTGATGAATATTTAGACGGACTATAAATATAGTTAATTCATTAATTGCTCGTAATTAAAAGCAACCGTTGATTGAAGTAAAACGGATTTATTTACTTTCATCGTCATTGTGTGTACCTATTTAATAAGAACAAGAACAAGAAATTATTATTAGTGATATTGATGTCTCTTTTATATCAACATTAATTTAGTCTTGTCCTTTTTCGTTGTATAATTTTTTGATAAAGGGGTATATACGAACGTTTGATAAAAGGGAGAGTTGTCTATTGCTGTTAACTATGAGTAAGTAAACATTACATTGCGATAATTCCATTAAGAAATGAACTGAGCCAAGTGCTTTCGATGGAATAAGGCTGGTGCGTATATAATTTGTAAGTCAAATAAATGTTTAGACAAAGTTGACGAACATACATACGAGCTTAAATACATATAGAGATACATATATAGATATAAATAAAGTAAAGCTCTCATCTCTATATATCTATCTCTCTTTTTCCATTCTACTTGGTTATACTATTATACAGTTTATATGGTAATATAGAATTACATTTGTGTATTCTTTCACAAATGCTTATATGCAACATTCATATTTCAATTGAACATTGATGGATTTACGGAACGGCTGGCTACAGATTGGATATAGAGATGCCACGTGTACAACCAACAACTAACACTTGATGCAGAACAAACATCCATATAGATATAATATATATATATATATCGATAGACTTTAAATATAGTGGGATTAAGGATGAATATCCTTTATTATTAAAAGGTATATAACAAGTGCGCATCGGGCCGCGAACGCGCCCTAGAATAGGGCCTTGATTGAATTGAGAGCTCGTTTCCGCACGTTAGATTATCTAGATTGCGGATATATGTCCTGAATATAGTATGGAGCGAAAGAACCGACATTCGATGATAATAATAATAATGATGATGATGATGATGATGATGATGTTGATGGGTTAACGAAAACATTTCAGAGGTTTTAACGCCAATTTGACATACGGAAAGGACTGGAATTGATGGATTTAATAAAATTGACTGGAAAATCGTTTCCTATAGATATACAAATCATTAAAATGACGGAAAAGTCATTGGAAATTATTTATTGTTTAGTACAGTTTTTGATTTGGAACATGGAATTTTCATTTATCATTTCTATAATTGTTTGATTAATGGAAATTATAAAATCAATATCGACAATTTTATCAATCATGTGAAAAACTTTACCAAATTGATTGCAAATTTTCTTTAAAAATTTTAAATTTCTCAATATTCTCACTAAAAATTGAAACTAAAAGTTTTCCTAATGAATAAGTATTCGCAGATGGATCGAAAATAGAAATTTTTCTGACAAACAAATTGAATTTTCTTGATTATTGATAACAAAAATTTGGAAATTGGAAAATATTGAAACTAATTGAAAATCTTCAAATTTTTCTTGATACAGTAAAACCTCTCTTAGAGACGGACACCAACTGGGAAACGAAAAGAGACTGTTCTAAGGAAATATCCGCCCAAGATATATTTTCTAGAACTTGTAGAGAACTGATGCATTTTGTGTGGTTTTGCTTGCTTGTTTTTTATTTATTTTTCACCATACGCGGCAAGGTTATTACTAGGGCATTTTTTCATATACCTACAGTGAAGCCCCTCTTGGGCTGACACCTATGATGTAAGCAGAAGTGTTCGTTCAAGGAAGTTCTCTTCTAAAGGAGAAGTTTCTGTTGAACTCTTAAAAAACTATAGAAACGATCGCAAAAGCGGTGATGGTGAAACTTTCGTTAAACTGACGTTGTGTGCGTCTCCGGCGTAAGAGATTCGAGAAATCAGGAAGTATCCGGTAAAATGTAAAAGTGAGGGAAATAGTTAGGTAGTGGAATAAATATTGTCTCCGCCTGTCTGCCCAATGGAGGATCTAGAGAATTAGAATGTTCTTTAAGGGAGATTTTACTGTATTTCTGTATAATTTTATTTAAAAAAAAACATTCTTTACAATTCTGAATTTGGAATTTTTTCCAATCGAAATATTCGAGCTGATCTAAAGAAAAACTATCTAATTTGTGAAAAATTTGATTTCCAAAATTAACATTTTCAATTTAACTTACATAATTAGTGAAAGACAGGAAATATTGAAAAAATTTAAACATCAACAACCAACAACAAAAAAGCACTCTACCAATAAAAATAAAACAAAAGCTTGCATTTTCCTGCGAAAAAAATAAATAAACAATACAATAACAATTAGAAATCATCCATATAGCACACACAAACACACACACACACACGCACACGCACACCAATCACCATAGAGATCGAAATCGAGATAAAAGCATCATCAAATCTAAAAGCTTTTGCAAATTTATTTACAACTATATCAACACACATATACATACTTATTTATATTAATTAATGCAAATTTGAATAATAATTTTTGCTTAATAATTTTAAAGTGTTAAATAGTTTTAGATGGGAAAATCGTGTCATATATCTACATCTAACAATATATATATGTATATACATATATATGTATATTCCGCAGATATATTCAAATATCACAAAGGGGATTTAGTGTTTTTGATGACAATGATGCTTGTGCTATATCGTAGAAGTAGAGAGAGAGAGAGAGAGAGTAGTATAGAACTGCTGATTTGCATATATCCAATTTTAATCAAGTTTCAGAAATTTTACACTTTCATATTTTCTATGTTGGCGTATTATAATTCAAAGAGAATTAACGAAATCAAATGATGTCGCTATCGCTATATACATATATATATATATATCATATAATTAAATGTTAAATAGTCAAATGACATTTTGATGATGGGGATATGACATTTTTTTTTTTTTTTTGTTTTGTATTTTTCGGTCCTTATCGCACCCTTAAAAATCCGATTATTAAAAAGGGACGACATTAATCAAATTGGCTCCGAAAAATACTTGAGCTTATTTTGCAAATTGATATTAAAACCAAGTTTATTCCAATATATAAGAGTTTTCCTCTTTTTTTTTATTTATTTCAAGTATTATTAGTCAACCATGATCGAATTTTTAATTTGCATTTGAAATCGAGTTTATGTGATTTAATTATATAGAATTTGAATGCTTCTGTGATCAAAGTGATGATTTTAATTGGTCGCTAAAAAAAAAAAAATCGACTACCACTAATACTATACCTATACTGAAAATATGATCGTTTCAATCAAGTAAAACGTTCTTAAATTCGCTTGTTTACCAAAATTGTTGTATGGATGAAATAATTTTGTAATGGTGCTATTTAGATGGTAGTTATGCAGATTGAACTACCACCATTCTAAATCCGATCTAAAGCACTTCTCTGATTAACAACAACATCAATTCTGATGATGATGTGGTTATAAACAAGTCATATACATGCATATATACATTTATACTGTATATGTATATATGTATATAATATGAATCTCTAAACATATAGGAACAAATCTAATCTGCTGACGATGGAGCTTTAGATTCATCAAATAACTTACAGTTTGCAGATGCTGTAATCTGCCAACTTGACAAACACATTATAACCAACAAACAGTATATACCAAATATAGGATATTGTACTCGAACAAGGATACCATAATTATTGCAACCCTTGTCGAATTGTATCTCAAGACAATACACACAACAATCATGCATCTTAATATAGATAGAAACATATGTAATTCTATTTACTATACATATTATTCGTGGAATAATATTAATAATAATAATAATTGAAGTAATGACGAATTAAAGTTTCCAATAAAATATAGAACGTTGTTCGTTGTATTAGCAATTTTTGTGGAACAAATCGCGAACGTGTTTACCGCGTATCTATGCGCATGCGTCAATATGAAGGCTATTAATGAACTATAGAAAATTCACATTTGAGAGAGCATGGGCGGAGCTATCTGTTTGAACCCTCCACACCGCAGTAATCCTCAACCACTCCGTCCATTTCCTCTTAATTGTGAAACTTCAATAGTTTGGAGCCGGTCCTGAATTATTTTGTTACTAATTCTAAATATCGACGAACAGTGAACTAGAACCATAAGATTGTGTAGTTCTGCACTGATTTGATCCGCGAATACTTACTGCGCCTATCCAAATCGTTTGAGTCGCGTTCGGTATTCGATAAGAGTTAGAATAAAGAAAATTTGTTAAGATTGAATGTCCCTCTTCAAAATTGTTTGAAAAGAATGTTATTTTATTTTGAATTGTGAATGCAATGAAAGTTGCTGGAAAACTGGACAAAAAGTACAGGACTAGTAATTCGCCCAAGATTTCCTTGTAACAATAACACGATGCAATGGAAAACTTACAAAAAAAAAAAGGAAATTCGAGAATTAAACGAAATGAAATGCAAATAATTTCCGGAAAAACTCGTATGAAAATGACTAGAATTGTTGGAAAAATAAACATGTAGTGAAATTATTATGCGCAACTATCTGATTGTTGAATGTTGAGGAAATTTGTTTGTCTGAAAATCAATAAAAAGCAATTTCCATGGAAATTCCATCGGATATCTTCCAATATTTTGTACCTGGTCAACTTTGAGAAGTATTTGAATTTTTCAATAAAAAAACAAAACAAAGGATGACTTTTGTTAAGCTTCTAGAATTTTTCTATAGTACGACAAAAGGAAATCCGGTCAATATCTATATATATAGATATAAAGACATTGTTAGTTTGCATGGGATCAGTTTGTGTGTCTGTTTTTAAAGGATCTCTATATCAAAATTGAAGTTTTCCAATTTTCCAAAATAATCCCCTTTATATCTTCGACTATAATAATATGACAACATTATTATTATAAAAATCTCGACTTGTTATCATATATAAATTCTTTTGTCTCTATAGATATATATAGGAATATGTTCGTCTTATTTTCCCAAGCTTAAACTATAAAGACAATAAGTCAAGCTTATTACAATTCATAAATCGCTAAAGGTCCATTTAAGACGGAACCAATAACATTCTTAAGACGGATGTTCCGTACCCTAATATTGCTTTTAGATAACAGAAATAACGTACTATAAAACATGATATAGTAACGATGTAAAATGGGGAAGTTAACATATCACGATCAGTATATTTAGTTACCTAACCATATTATAGCCGGAAAAGCCCTTTTACATATAATTTATATCGAAATATACCAATAATAGATTGACGATAATAACGATTTAATTGCAAAATTTTTCTTCTCGGGAAATTCCTTCAGAAAAATAAAAATAAATAACAGAATCAATGATGGGTATAATTGCTGAAATTTACGATTATTAGGTATCATATGTCCGTTTTCCGGATAGTTTTTCCTTTTTGAGATTATCTCAAGAAAAATTAGAAAAACTGTTTTTATTTTATGATTTTTCCTGAGGTTTTTTCGTTTGGAAAATTTTCCACAATGAATTAGATCGAAATTGGGAAATTCAACCATTATTTCCTTGAGTTGATTTTTACAATTTCTCAAAGAAACTTCCCCACTTTCTCTCTCTCTCTCTCTCTCCCTCTCACTCTCGGTTTTCTATTTTTTTTGTGGAAAAATAATGAATTTTATTATTTTTGGGAAGTTCTGTGGTTTTTCCCGAATTTTTTCTCTTAAGTAGATCGCCAAATCCTATAATTTTTTTATTCTGGTGGCGAAAGGAATCACAACAAATTGTAATTTCCTTTTAATCAATTTAGACGAAAATAATGATTGAGGTTGAATTTGGGAAATATCCATGCTCTTATCAAATAAATTTGCACAACAATAACCAGGACAGTATTCTTATTATTTACTAGCAATTTTCATTCATAAAAATATTTCCAATAATTACTTATTAGAGACGATCCTACGAAATTTTCTAGTACGTGCAAAGTTTAATTGTGGCGTTCTTGATTAAGAGCAATTGCTTTAGGCCGGCTCTGGTATGGCGCCGTTCTTATAATGTCTATTCAGTAGTATATAAATTCGATTTTCACAAATCTACGACACCACCACTGGAGGACGGTCCTGACTATTATTGTGACTAATTCCGAGTTGTAAAGACGGGACTTTTATTCTATAAAAGAAGTCGATAACCTCCTAAACATTTATTCGTAAATTTTCAACGATACTAGACACAAGTTTTCCCCAAAAGAAAATGTATTTTAAAATTTTCGGTTTTCTATTGGTAGTTTGTTTCGTACAAATCTTAGCTGCACCTCAACCCATCGATTGGAGTCAATGGGTAAGTCCCGTATATTTTTTTTTGTTATTATTCTTGTTTTTTTTTTTATCAAATTGAAACTTCTAGGGTCGAAAAGTTGTCAATTTCGGTAGACAAGCTGTACCAGTTTTTCGAACAGGCTGTCAACTTTTAACATCCCAACAATATCCAGTATACCAACCATATCCACAATATCAACAATATCCAGAATATCAGGCTCCACAAATCGCACCACCACAAATTTATCAATAATTTCAATTTTAAATTTGGCGGAACAAAAAAAAAAAAGAAAAAACAATGTGTGGTTGACCAATTTGCAGGAAATCAAACTTCCTTCTAAGAATTCTTTAATCTCGAATTAATTTTTTCGTAAATTCAGTTTGTTGAAATTTGCGTATTGATTCAGACCAAAAAAATAAATAAATAAATAAAATGAAATTTTCCAAAATTTTCCTACTGTCTTTTATTTGTGTCGTTTTGTTTCTATTAACGGCAAAAACAAATTGTGCTTCAATCGAATATCCAATACGTAGCGATATTGATTTATTGGAAAATCATAAAATCGACAATGAAGGCAAACAACCAGGATGGATGGTATAATTTTACAAATAAAATTACAACTATATCTAAACAAAAAAAAAAAAAATAGAGAATTACTGATTTTTTTTTAGAGACGTCAATTGATGCGATTTGGTGAAATAGCTAGTCGTATTGGTAATTCAATGGGTTCACATGCTACGAAAATAACATCGGCTGTTGATAAAATCTGTGAAATCGTTAAAACTGTTATACCACTACTAGCTGCTGTATGTCATGTTGGACAATTTAAATTTTGTATGGCAACAGAACAAGCACCCGATCAACTAACAATTGCTCTAAATCCAACTAATTTAGATTTGGATCAACCTGATAGAAGATGATCGAAATTTAATTGTAATTTATCAATATTCGAGAAATAAAAGAAAAACTTGTTAATGTTTGTGTAGCGTTCTCCCAAGAAAATTCTTCCAGAATAAATTTTCATCGATTTTTCTAGAAAAAATTGGATTTGAACAATTATGTGAATAAAACAATTGTAAGTACTGTGAAAATTCATAGGAAATTACTGGAAGAAAATCTGGAAGAAAAACTCTAAATTACAGAACTTTTACAGGAATCATCTGATTGTTTTGTCGCTTATTCAGGACATTTTTCAAACTTTCGAGTACAAAATTTCCCAAAGCTTGTTATAATATAATTTGAAAACAAGTAAAATTCGGGAAAAACTAATCACATAGATTGCGGAAATCTGGTAGAAAATCTCGCCAATTGCACTCAACATTAAAAAAAAAATTATAAAAAAATACAGTAAAATCTCTCTCAGTGGGAACCTCCAACGATCGGACATTTTCTAATTCTCCCGAAATTCTTACACGTAAATTCCATAAGGCAAAACCTCTATTGGACGGATAGGGACTTATCCCCCTACTTTCTATTTACCTGAAGAAATTTTCCTCTTTTGGACGGACACTTTGGATTCTGCCGAAAAATTCTCCACCTTGCCGTACGGTGTAAAATAAGTAAAATAGAGATTGTCAATATTTTAAGAGCCGTTAAGAAATTTCTACACAGCAATCGTCTAAGAGTTCTCTTATAAGCGGACACTTTTCGTTCCCCTATAGTTGTCCGTCTATAGGTACGTTTTATTGTAGTGAATTATTCAAATTTCAATAGAAAAAAGTGTATTCCATCAACTGAGATTTGAACCGCTGACTTTATAGATATTAGTTTGAATATAGTACGTTTTACATCAAAAGATCCACATTGCTTACATCGGAAGAATTTGTGACGCACGCCGTCTACTAAATGAGACTAACTAGCTTTCTTTTCTTTTTTTTTTTGAGATCTTATGAACTTTTCTTTTGTAGAATCTATAGTGCTACTAAGAGAAGTTTTACTGTATTTACTAAAATCCAGATATTTAGGGACCAAACAAAAAACAAAACATTTTTTTTATTATTTTAACTGAAAACTGAAACACACATCAACAATATTTACATGGAAAAATATATGAAACATTATCCAGACAGGAAAAAAAAACAAAAACCAAAACAAATAGGAGCGTACAATGATGAATAATAATAATAATAATATTATTATCGTCATATAGTCGAACGAACATAAGGGGGATTATTTTTGAAAATTGGAAAACTTCAATTTTGATATAGATACTTTAACAACACACACACACACACACGTACAACTTGATCTCATGCAAACTAACAACGTTTTTCTAGATAGATGTCGCTATTGCCCGGATTTAACGGACAGATTTAAGATGTTCTATACACATATGTATACGTGTATAAGTCGTCTTATACGACTATCATCAAAAATTCAATCAGCTTGTTTGATGTTATGTAATCTTTTTTTCTCAGTCGCTATATTATTATTATTATTATTATTATTATTATTGCAACTTTATTTTCTCATCAATCCAATCAATAACTTCGATCAAATAATAAATAATTATACCAACGTGTTGTTTGTAGTTTTTTCTTCTTCTTCTTTCGTCTGTCAATCGAAATTTCACCGAAATAATCGTCAAATTAATGATCGAAAGCTGACGGCTCTTGCCTTGATCATTTCTTCCATTCTCCCACATCCTTAAGTAAAGGAAAAATCAACTAATCAGCTTATATATTGCTTATTTGACTTATCCGTTACAACTTCTTGACACACATTAATTTCACTTTTTCCTTTCAATTTTTGTATTTTCTTCTATTTCGTTTGTGTGTGTGTGTGTAGCAAATAAATAATACAATCACTTAACTAGAGGGGAAGAAATAATTTTTTTTTCCGTCGTTGATTATTATAAAAGTGGTGGTTGTTGGAAATGTCTCAATCCTGTATCCATTAGGGGTTATAAATGATGTAACCAAAATCCATGTTGTTTTGTTGTTTACTTATGTTTCAAAGATTAAAATTAAAAAGGTTCTCTATATATATATACTCGTAGTCGTGGATAAATACAAGTTGAAATGAGAAGAAAAACTGTCTTTTTTCCATTAAATTTCCCGATGAGTAATTTCTAAATCAAATTATTGTAAAAAAAAAACCAAACACCCAAAACAAATTGTTGATAATAACCTCTAGAAGGTTGTTATATTTAGTTTATTTATTAATCCATCAATTAAATTTATGATATAGCCATCCGTGTTTTATATATTAGAGGGTAAAGGGAGACATAGAGACAAAACAAAAAAAAGATCCCATAACAATGTGTCCTTTATATAATAGTTGAGATTTTGCTGCCGCTTGCAGTCGGTTCATTTTAGGAAAATTAATTAGTCAATTATATAGAAGGGATGGATGGTAGAGCGTATTCTCTGTCTATAACTCTCTCTCTCTCACACACACACAAACTGTCCGATTATTGTTACACAATATATATGTATATATATATATATATATATATATAGAAGATTCAGTTCCACACCGTCGATTTTATCAAGAAAATGAATTTGTCATCGATGGTAGTTACATTAATTTCACAATCTTCTTCGATTTCCTCCAAATTTACGTTATTACCATTATTATTATTATTATTATTATTATTATTATTATAATATAATATTTTACGATTGCCTTTATATTACTAAAACTAAAACAATGGTATTATTTTATTTAAGACGTCTTGTAAAAAGTTTATGTCTTATTATTTTTATATAATCGTCGATATAAAAAGTTTGTCGTTTCGTTTTGTTTCGTAATTTTTGCTCCATTCTATATTTTTAACGTTATACTTATCGTTATCACAAACCTAAAAGCTATTGTGTTGCAATTTTATATCGCAAAAGAGAATGAAATGTCACATTAAAATATAAAGCGTGCACGTGTGTGTGTGTGTGTGTGTGCACGTGTATTGTTCGGATTTTCCATGTCTACGAATTTTCTTTTGTATTGTAATATTTGACAAAGTATAACACTATTATTATTATTATTATATTTGATGGCCAATTTGCTAACACAGCAATATGGAAAACATTTGCAAATTATTATTATTTGAGTAAAGAAAATTTTAATAAAAACTTTTATTGGACAGAAAAAAAATTACGCAACAGTTCGTTGAAAATATATATCGCGTATTGTCAACAAAATTAATGTTCCTCTATATTTAGTTT
>JAZBGX010001424.1:0-18496 GCA_037414775.1 Zonitis immaculata
CGCTCACTTTGCAGTTTGTTTTTTACTCCAAAATTCTACAAAAGACGTCTGTCTATCAAAAAAAAAAGTAGGGTCACTAACAAATAAAGAACGACTGCAAAAAAAAATTCTAGAATCTAACATTAAATTTCATTTATAACTGAAATATATAAATATGTATACATATATAGTATTGGCCCTTGACAGTAATAAAACATCATTACACTAACAAATAGTTATTTTCGTAGTGAATAGAGAGACAATGTTGTATAAAGGATAATAAATCGACTTCTACTTACATCTAACTCGCAACATAACAGGCATACTGACAGTTTCCCCGCGAGGATTCGCTGCAAGACAGGTATATGCTCCACTTTGCCATCTGGTAACACGTTGTAATACCAAACTGTGCGTACTGATAATTATACCTGATGACATATTCTGACTCACCATTATGCCCTAAAACAAAACAACCACATGATTATAGAGATTTCATACATATATGTATAATAATGTAAATATACGTTATTCATGTAATAAGTCCTGATAATGACAGGATAATAGTCTCGGGTTATAACTTTATTATCCACTTTTATCGAAATGTTGTAAAATTTATAGTAGTTTTATGATTACTTTTTTTTTAAGTTTTTCGATGCACATAATAATTTAGGAACGTGTCGGAATTTTTTAGGTCAATAATAATGCTTTTAAGAGCCATAACAAAATAAGAAAAAATTAATGGGTCCCTAGATTATTACAGAGATATTTGAAAGAGTTGCTGAAAACGATAATAATAATAATAATAATAATAATCCAAAAAAGTTGAAACTGCTACTATTACAAAATGCGACACAATGTAACAAAAATCAGTTTTATATTTATGTAAACTTTTGCAATATAATAATTTTTTATCATATTCTCTCTCTCTCTCTCCCTCTTTCTCTTTCTCTCTCTTGTGTATAGGTATGTGAAATTCGCAATTTTATAAATAAGATTTTACACTTCGATACGAATTTGTTTATTGAATTTTAACGTTTTTTTTTCTTTTTCTGACTCTTCTATACTTTGAAATTTCTGTAATTTTTAGTGAATTACTTTTGCTTTGAGTTCGGCAAATGGTTGATTTTTTATTTTCACGTATCTATACGGTTTATTAAAATTCAATTAATTCATGTAGAAATTTTGAATTTTAATTTTTGTCAAAAACATTTTTTAATTTATTCCAATTTTTCGATTTTTCCATAAAATTTTGTCTCATTTCAATTTTAAGTTAAGTTTCAAGTTAAAAGGATCTCGTTTAATCATCAGAAATTATGTCATGTCTCTTGTGACTGTTTGATAGTATTTTATCCGTAAAATGACAAACTGAATATATCAAAACATTTGAATACAGAGTGTACACCAGTGTACTGCCTTAATCAAAAAGTTTCCAGAATAACCACCGTGTGACGTTTTCAGTCACCCAATTCGTGGATTGTCACACCTGTCAGCAATATTCCCTCCAAATTTTATCATCCTAGCTTGATATTTGTAAAAGTAAAGCAGTGTTGAGTACATATGTATTTGTTTTTAATACGGATTTGATGCTACATAGACCTTGGAGAAATTGCAAAAGTGTTTCGGTAATGATGCTCTAAAAAAGCAGTGATCTACCAGTGGCACTTGGATATGAGTTCGTTAAAGATGATGAACGTAGTGCTGGCCATCGACATCGAAAACCTTGACTTCATGCAATATAACACTAGAGACATGATTGCCAAGGTTGAATCCGACTCAACATTGATCAAACACATCATTACTGGAGACAAGATGTGAGTTAATGAGTATGACATGTAATACGGACATCAGGCGCGATTGGTGAGCATCTAATGACCCAAGACCGAAAAAAAAACCACGTCGTTTTCAGTCGACAAAGAAGGTAACGGTTACGATTTTCATGGATTATGAAGGTGTTGTGGATTACAAATTTCTGTCGATAAATTAGACAGTCAACAAGGAGTATTATTTGGCCATTGAGGTGTTTGTGTAAGGAGTAACTCGTGGATTTTGCAACATGACAACATGCTGCAAGTATTTAACCACAAACCCAATGAATACCATTCCATACAGCTACCGGATTCACCTGATTTAGCTACCTGCTGTAATTCATTGTTTAATTGACTCGAAAAACCATTACAGCCAAGAGGAGATAATACAGAAATCGACGTATTAAAAATCTAGTACCACAAATGAGAATTGGATTAAGGGTTGGCATGAGTGCGTCGCAGTCGTAGAGGACAACATCAATTCTGAATAATTTAGTTCTATTTTTATATTTGTGATTGAATTCTGGGCATTTTTTGATTAAGCCTCAAAAATATGAAGAGAAGTGCTCACAACTATTGGCCGTCAAGTACGATGTACAAGAACTCAGAGTGAAAATTGTAACCACTTAACCTTCAAATTAAGGTGTAGCATTGAAAATGTTTCCCGATTTTCTGTAGTAAGCATCAATTTCATAATTTCTTTTTAACCACTTTTCAAAATCCAGTTTTAGCGAGGGAGAGCTCTTTCAGCAGGCAGTTTACGACGTATAATATTTGAGTCTACGGTACACTGATGCTATTTTAGCCCCTTATTAGGAGACTGTCTGTATAAATTTAGAATTGTTGTGGTTTTTTATCTACCAACAGTGAAAGATATGATTAATAGGCGCTATCTAAATTTTACTGTTTTGGCAACAAGTACTTTTTAAAATGAAATTAATAATATTCAGCGCTTCGTATTATACAGACTGTCTCACTTAATTTTGTGGACATTTAAAAGTTATATACATACGTTAATTTTAATTGTAATAGAGAAGTCGTTGCCTATTAAAAAAACTTACTGTAGAATAAAAAACTCGATTATAGTTCAGTTAACAAGGGAGCTTTTTCCAGGTGATCTATTAATCTGGCTGATTAATTCAGTATATTGGTTATAGAATAAAATTATTGCTGTTTGATTCAATTTATATCGCATATATAGTAATCAAAATGATATACAATTTAGTGATGGTTTAGTTAGATGTTTGCTAGTTATAGGATATAGAAACAAAATATCTCTCCAGTATAATGTAACAACATATCAATGTAACGAGCGTCTGGAGATTTTATGTATACATATCGGTTTGTTTATAGAGGGAAATGTTTCGTTCAATTTGATTCACAATAGGGAATTTCTATTGTATTCATTTGTTTGTTTCACTTTTATTACTAACTATTATTATGAATTATTGATGATAACAATAACATATACGAGTGGCTAAAAAGTGACCAATTATTTTTGTTTTTTGTTTCGAATCGACTTGCATGGTTCCATACCTACATAAATATATTAGAACATAATCAACATATTCGATATCTATTTAGTGCTTTTATATTCAATAATAATACACGTATAATCATAACGCTACATTAAGCTTTTATAATTATTGTACGTAAACAATTTAGATTGGAGGTATATTGTGAAATTTTGTTATCAATAGAAATGATAACAATTTGCTCATTTAGTATTTAATCGGCAATTTCGATTTGTTTCGAAACTCGCTATAAACTAATTTTATTGAAAATAATGATGATAATAATAATAATAAGTATTCATTCTCAAATTATAATCGGGGTTATATCGTCTAGAAACTACCAGATATGGAGTCATAAATCAAATAACAAACGATGTAAAAATCGTTGATTAGCCATTAAAATATAATATCAAGTCTATATTTAGTGGCCAACTATTCTTTGACTTTTTGGTGAAAAGACATCATAATTTACTAACATTTATAACGATATAGCCACCAATGGTTGTTTTCTTCATAGTTCTATATATGTAGGTATATAATATAAGATTGTGTGTGTTTGTATAATCCGACTTTTATGGTTCATAAAGAATCTTCAATTATTGCTCATAAGGTGCATCCTTTGGGTAAAATAAACTCTATCAAAATGTGTATCTACCACAGATATGGTTAAATACGAATTATGGCACTTGAAATTGTGAAAAAAAAAACAAAATGCCCGAGTAGTACAATCTAAAATTTATATTTCCCTAGAGAATATCATGTACTACCCCTATTCGCTAGAATTATACAAATTTTGTGTACTTAAACCAATTATATCTATTATTATTCCATAAGTTAGAAGGTGAATTGACCTTTTGTTTTAAACATTGTTCAATTTGATTGTTTCTTTGTTTTTGTGAAACTCCTATAATTCCCAATAAGAGCTTTGAGCTCGTTTTTTTATATCGTATTTGTTAAAATTCAATTTAATCATTGCAATGGAACCTTAAATTTCGAATTTTTATCACAAAAGATTTCTATTTAATTAAGGATTTCTTAAAGAAAATAATTAAAATCTGAAATTTTATTTTATATACTTTAGACTTTTTCATATAATAAAGAAATTGTAAAAAACACATTTTTGTTCAAAATCGTTTTCGATTGCTTTATTCGAGAGATGAATTACAATTTTTGATTTGAATTGAACAAGTTATCGACCAAACGGCCACCGCAACGCTTGTTGTGCACACAGATCCGTTATAGTCAATTCCCCATTACATCATGGCGCATACATTTCGGGTTGTACGTTAGCTATAGCACCACAAATTTTTCCAATTCACCGATATTGTTATAAACCAATAATAAGACATGACCCCAGAGAAAATAGTCCAAAGCCGTCAAATTACACTATTGCAATGGAATGTAAGAAAAAAAAAATTTGCAGCCCCGCTTATTGTTGAGTCCGATATTGATGATAACGATGGTTTATTTATCATTTTTGAAGAAATAGGAACCAGTGACTTTTCTCTGCCAAAAAGCGACAATTTTGTTTAAAAAAAAGAAAATATTAAACGAGAAATAAGTTTCATTGGATCAAAAATCATTTTGCGATGAAATTCATTGTCGATTTTTAACATTCCGAAAGTCCATAGGCAACTTTTCCACTAATATCATGGTTAGCTGTTTTGAAATTTTTGTGCCAGTATCACTTTATATGCATACGAGCCAAAATTCAATCGTGAAGTGCTCCAGGTTGCTATCCGCAAGAGACCTAACTCTCGCGAGTGGCGATTAATCGAGACGTGGTTTTGATGAAAACACTCTGCACTTTCGTGGAAAACGACAGTCTTCTGTATTTATTTATTTTTTAGTTTTGTTTCATGAGTCAATTTTTGATGGAAAATGTTCAATCTTTGTATGAAATAATTTATTCGAACAATAATTGGAAGATAGCTTTCTATAAATAAAATTATTGTTAATGTTAATTTAATTTGCAAATCTTTATTATAACCACTTTTAAAAGAAAATTATGCAAATTATAATCAATTATTTATTATTCATTCAAATTTATTTATTGTATTTAATAATAAGACAGAATTAAATAAATGGAAATCTTGAATTGTAGAAAGATTAATGAGACGAAATTATAAATAACATTATTATTAAGTTTCAACTTTTCATTATATGTATATATGAAAATTTCCAGAGCGTAGATGGCTTAATCACACTTAGATTAACTTCTTTTCTCACATTATTTTACTTAATTTTTCCTTTCAGTCTATCTATACTTTGTTCTTTCTCTTTTTCTCTTTGATAATTATTTTTAAAACAGATTGAGGAAATTTATTTCAGATTTATTTTAGACAGTTCTATAGTCTAAAAGGAAATAAGCTAGAGGGTGAAATTCTTATTCACTTTAATGCAATTAAACTGAATGTGAAAAACAGGAGAGAAAAACCACACTAATTTAATCACAACTGATATAAAACACACACACACACACACACACACGCACACACACACGCACACACACGTACATGGAATATAGAATATAATGAAGAGAATGAGAAGTGTAAATGATCATATGAATTATTCAGATTCAACATGGACATTATTATTAGATATGAAACAACATACTTGGCAATCTTCTATTGCCACAATCAATGGTGGTGTTTAAATTAATTTTGAGTGAACTGAAAATATGTTTACAAATATGGTAATGATGTAATCTATTAAAGTGTAAAATTGTAACCCTTATTTTATACAAAAAACAAAGGGTGGTGTTGTGAATTTTTGTTTGTTTGTGTGCGTGTGATAACGATTTGCGTGTTTACGATGTCATTTGGCTATCAACACATATACATAGACACATGTTAAACCTATTTCAAATCTTAATGTTTTGGAAAATTTATGGTTTTACCTTTATAACCACCACTACCAACAACAACATAATACAATTTGGAATACGGTCATTACATATACCAAAATTTGATTTGATTATCCCTTTATATATATATATATATATATATATATATATATATATAGTATATATTGTGGGGAATTTTGTTTTAGGGTCTTATGTTCCTGTATCGATATTTTGTTTAGAAGTATAAGTCGAAATTTATTAGATTTGTTTGGACCATTAGCTATTCTCAGAATCTGAGATTGTTTTCCATTTTTTTTATAAAGTTTTAGTTACACAATTTGAGTCAAGACTGACTATTTGGGAATCTATTTTATTTCAATTGAGTCGATGGAATAAAAATTATCAGGAAAATACTAATCATTGGGGAAAACAAAAAAACAACAATAATTATTTTTCTTATATCTGTGCAAAGATAGGGGGATTCGGAAAGGCTTGAGGTGACGTCGGAAGTTTGAGATTATGGTGCATTCTCAACAAGACCGAGTATGGTCAACGAGCGCCTTTCCACGTACAAGTGATGCTGTTGGAAAAAGTTACATAATTAAAATTTGATAGTAAAAACCATCAAAATTAGAGCTCTGTTTAAGTTGAAGCAAAACCACTATTGACCTCACAACAATAGAAAGAAAAACCGATACAAATGGCCAAAAAAAAAAACATAAGGGTTGGGCTCTCTAGCACTGGAAAGCAATACAGTAAAGCAACGAGTCCAGCGACAATAAAAGTGGAGTTGAAGTTAAATTCTCTGCATCGGTCATAGCTTGGGGGCGCATATCATTCAGAGGTGAAATAAAATTTCACTTTATCTAAGGTTATTGTTAGTACAGATAGACATCTGGATATTAAAAAAGAAGAATTCTGGTTACTGGTAATGGAAAGTAGCCCCTAACTACAGAGCGCAACATTTTGTCTTTGAGTAGACTAGGGCAGGATGTCATATTGCGAAAAAGAGTATGTGGGAGGGAGGATTACAGTGTAACTCATTTTAAATTCCCGATCAAAATAGCGTGAGATAAAAAAGGTGGCCCGGAATTATCTAGCTAGGAGCACGATTTAAAAGAATGGCTCCAAAAAATATGAAATTTCTATCACACCAGATTGTTGTTGAGACTTAGTCAATACTATGCCCGTAAGAATGAGCTGTAAGGTTGATATTTTGATTTTGTTGCTAAATTCTCAAGAATTGGTTGCATTAGTCTGAGAAATAAATGTCTATCCTATACTTTTATATTTTCCTGAGAGCTCAGTCTCTGAGAAATTCAACTTTGGGCCAACTTAGGTGAAAAGAAGAGTGATTTTGTGTTGACGTTTATGCCGAAGTGCGAGAAATTCGCTAAATGGTAATTTATTAAAATCAAGAATTTCATTATTATTGCGGAAAATTCGGATGTTATTTTCTCCATAATTTATTTCTTGTAAATTATAAGAAATTTATAATTCTAGACATGGAAGAATTTATGCTTTATACTCACATCATGAAACCACGTAATCTTGTGTTGTTTAGGATTCGCCTTGATGTTGCACTCAAAATACACATCGTCACCTTCTTTAATGTCTTCTGGATTTAGTGTACTGCCAAGATGGAGCACTACTTGTGGTGGATCTGCAATAGAAATAACACAAAAAATATATATATATATATATATAATAACATGGAAAAAGCCAACAATAATAAATCAACAATTTCAACAATGCTTTCAACTTTAGATATGAGAATATAGCATGTCAGGATTCTTCTGTAATTATAACATTTCATAAATACGATAGTATTAAAACTGTATATTATATAAATTTAATATATATATAGCTATATATTTATTAAAGATGCAATTATTCTATTTAGCATAAAGAGAATGAAACTGATGGCAAAGATAAGGAACACGCCATATAGAAATATTGTGTAATATTTTATATTTATTCTATTTCAACATTTTTAAGGTTGACATAACTTCAAATAATAAAATTAAATTGGTTCTTACATTGGAAAGGAAATATTCCCAACGCAGGTCTTTTGTCTTTTATATATTAAAATGTACTATCATTTCTTTGCTTCTCTCATTTTATTATTATTAAAAATAAAAACTATGCATTGCGGACATTTTTCTTTTAATTAGACTAATATTTTTAATGTTCTCTTTCATTAAATTTACTACCACTATAAAGTGATTAATTAATTTACAGTTTGTAGAACTTTTGCTGGAAACACAACTTTCACAAACATCAACAGCCCTCACCCCAATACAATAATCACTAAAATATACATATAAACAGAGGGTAGATGTGAACGACAAAAACAGAAGATAAATAAAAAAAGAACGGTGTTTGTGGTAAACTTATTACGGTAATTTCTTATAAACTTGTGATCGATAAATTCCATTTGTGAAATCTTGAAATTACTATTAGAGGGAATATTTTTTTTTTGTGGTAACATAAATGTTGGATTTTTTCAAGGTAAATTGAAAAATTGCGTGTGAAAATATTGCAAAAAAATAATTACATTTAGATTTTGTCATAGCTCTAAGAACTCTCGATAATTATCGAAAAATACAAGATAATAGATAGAAAATTCAGTTTTGAAATTCATTTAATGATAGTGATAATATCAAATTTAGAATTTCTGTCAAGAAACATAAAGAGTTGGATTGTATATGAAATATACGTGGGAAATTGTGATGATTAATTGAAAAAGAATTAGAAATAATTGGATTTTGACATTTTTTTCTGAAACATGTTCCATTTAGGAACATTAAAATTGTATAACAGGGAGTATAATAATGGATGGATGGATAAAATTGATGAATAATTGTAATTTTATAAACCGAAGTTTATTGTACACTTAATGATAAAAATTATGAAACCTGGATCCAAAATATAACAGATTGATATTAATAGAATCTTTAGAGATATCTACATATATAATATTCAATAATCTAATAATTAAATCGTTTGAAATACAACTGATTAATTGTCAAACTTTCAGGAACATCAATTAAGTTGGATTTTGATCTATAAAAAATAATGGGTGATGTCCGAACAAGTTTTATGTCTAATTAGAAAACAATCAATCTAAATTATTTATTTGATAGAAGCTAATTGATTTTGATAGAAAGAGGTCCTAAACAGAAGATCGAAATTATATTATCATTAGAACAAAATTTCTCCTTTAAAAATCGGCTGAAAATAAAGAAAAATGTGCTGATTAGTGCACTTGTCTTATAAATCTTGAAACTTCCCATAACAGATACTTTCTAATTCTCCAAACTTTTCATACGTAAACTTCACGAGGCAAAACCTTTAACGACCGTCCACTAACGGACACGGTCACCTATTATTTATTATCAATAATGTTCAAATTGTCACACAAATATCGCTTTAATTGATTGCAAGTATGTATTGAAAAGTAAACAACAAAAATATTTACATTTATACCGACACTCAGGTTGACGGTTTATATTTTCCATTAAACGAGTAATGACATTTTCAAACTTTAGTTTTCTAAAGGAACTAAAAGCGACAAGATGTGTAACTAGAAAAGTTTCTTATCGATTAGCGAAACAACTGAAATAATTTATTTAGCAGAAAAGATTCACTTAGTGCGCGAGTCCTTGTCGTACGGTTCGGAATCTGTACTGCTTAGGCTGCTGTTATTTAAAAAAAAAGGTAGTCAAGAAATAAATACATAACCAATGACAATATGTATAGCAGAATAAGTTTATCAAAATCGAAGGTACAATTTTCAACAGATTGAAGTTTTGGTATAATAATAATAAATAATAATAAAAGTTCGTTCCAAGAGTATTTTCGTTTCTGAGTCAATAATTCAAGAAAAATCCGTAGAAGCTGCATGAGAGCTTAAAATTGATTTTAAAGCATTCAATGATTGATAACAAAAATCTTGTAGAAGGCACAGTGCTACTCTATCAGCCAACATCAATAAAATGGTTGTAGAAAAAAAATTATGCACTATAATTAATTGTTATTCACCACGAGATATCTCCGATGATGACGATACAGGACTTCTCTACCATGCTCTACCAGATAAGATACATGGTTTAGAAAATTGAAAATGTGTTAAAAGTAAAGCTGCAACGAAAGATTGATATTTAATTCTGTGTTAATATGGTTGGAGAGAAAGAAAATCCAGTTGTAATTAGGACGTGCAGAGGCCTTTGATAGTTTAATGAAGCAAACATAGATAAATCGCCTGTTGATTGGAGTTTTAGTGGAAAAGTATGAATATACTAGAGAAATAATGACTATGTGACTGTAAAAAATTTGATAAAGAAATGATAAATAAAGACAGATAGTGATCAACTTTTACACAACGCGACTTCACGTCCTCAAGTTCATTTAGACATCGTTGAATCAATTGTCTTGCTAATGAATACTGCAGTTCTGTGTCAACCATTAAATCGAGGAAAGAGTCTGATGATACTTACTGATGATAAATCTATTTCGAATGTACATGATGTTTCATCAAGCACATAATATGCTAAAAGAATTAGACACTTTATTCCTTAGATCAAATGATTTCGATGAGTCAGAAGACACTTCGAATGGCAACTGGTGTAAAAATGAAACTTGAGTATTATGAGGGTAGATTATGAATGTCAATAAAGAAGTATTTTCAAATTAACATAGATGTATATCAAAATACAGTTTTGTTTGCTACTTAATATTTTTTTTAAGTGGGAATCTCTCTTGAGCGAATGTTTCCTTTGAATAGATATTCAAGAAAGATTTTACTGTATTTTATTAATATATAGAATGTGTTTATATGGAATAATATTTGTTGTTCAAAGAGCGGATGAATTTGAATTTTATCAATAGGATCATCATCGAAACTACAGTGGGTGGCTAAATTATTAGGGACAGTGTTCATATTCATTTAATTTCTAGTTAAAAACATCTATCATTAAAAATGAAGTGATGCTTTGTACTACAATACTTTTGCTAAGTTTTATCTGTTAATTTGAACAATTTCTTGTGAGCAGGGGCTCGGAAACTTCTACAAGAAAATTCAAGGAAATACAAACGTTGTTTTTACACTCTACATATTCTCAAAGAGACAGAGCAACAATCGCATGTATCTTGAAATCTGTTGTCAATCGAATTAAAGTCGACATCGATAAAAATAAAGCTCTGGAAGCAGAGCGTGTAAAAAAATGTGGTAGGAAAAGGATCACAACTCCTCGTACCGATCGAAGAATCAGGGACATATGTCTCCAAAATCGTAAAAAGAGTGCTGCCCGGCTGACTCTACGATGTTGAACGACAAAGATATCGGAGTTTCGAAAAGGACAGTTCGCATGCGGTTGGCCGAAGAAAATCTGATGGGTCATCGGCCTTCTAAAAAACCACGCCTTACCGAGAAGACTATAAAAAAAAAAACGTTTGCAGTGGGTCTGGCAGCTTAAAAATATGACTGCTATAGACTGGACTCGAGTAAGTAAAAAATTTGTATATAGTGTGAATAATTACTAACGATTTTCTTGTGTTACTAATATTTCACAGGTCTGCTTCTCCGATGAGTCAACATTCCAAATAATAGTCGATAAAAGTTCTTTTATCCTATGACGCCCTAGAGACCGGTACAGCGCAGATTGCCTTGTGGAAACAGTTAAACACCCGGTTAGTGTCACGGTTTGGTCAGTCATCTCGACTAATGGGATGGGGCGCCTAACATCGTTGAAGGGACGATGAAACAAGACTAGTACAAGCAAGTGCTAGAAACCTGGCTACTGCCGCATCTCAATGAACGGTTACCTGATAATGACAAGTTTATTTTTATGCACGATTAAGTACCGTGACACAAAGCCCGAGTGCTACTACTATTTTGACTGAGAAAAACATCACAGATTTACCTTGACCAGGGAATTCACCAGACATAAATCCGATTGAGAACATGTGGGAGCTCACTAAACGGGCGATTGCGAAAGAAATCATCACCACCAAGCGTCAGCTGATAGAAACCCTAATCAGAGAATGGTATTATAATTTCGATCTACAGCAACATGCGAAGGCATATACAGAAAGTATGCTCCAACGCATAGAAGCGGTTATTGCTATCAGTGGCGTCATTAAATAATTGAAATTTATTCAATAAAACGTTTGTTACTGCTAATATTGATTTTATGAAAAATAATTAACACTTCTGCCCAGGTTTGTGTTGTTTTTATGGTCCCCAAAAAATACAAATACAAATAAAAAATACGTAAGAGACTTGCAAACAATTATTTGTCTTACAATTAGAAGTACAACTAAACTAGAAAATGAAAAGACGTGAGTACTGTCCTTATTAATATGGCCACCCAGTGTATTTATTGCTATGCAAACGAAAATATAAATATAATGAAAACAAAAACAGCAAGTAGGAAATAAAAAATTCATAAAATTTTCCATTAAATTACGTTAAAATAAAAATGGAGCGTAACTTTATTGATGTACGGCGATGAACTACTTAATGAAGAAATAAACATGGAATCCATCGAATTCAGCTCTCTATATAGAAGTTTTAAAAATTAAATTAAGGCAGCTGAAGAACAATTTTCTTCAAATTTTATTCGGTATTTTGTTGTTGTTTTATCGACAAATACTCGATTATACGCGAAACGATGAACGATTGAAATTCATGTATATGGCTTAAATATGTTTAACTTTTCTGGTTAGTAGCGCACGAACGTTTCTTAGGTATTAATTCAAAATATTATAAAATCATCGATTAACGTCGATGAATTGTTGATCTAACTTATTAGATTATCACCGTCTCCTAATAACAAAACTAAAAATATGAGATATAGTAGGGGGGAATGCACTACGTAGCGTGGAAGTTACTGCAAATCTGTTACACCTCTGTTTGTATTTGGTCGCTGTTAATCTGTGTTGCGACAGCAAGAATGTCTTGGAAATGTTCAAAAATCGATGACATAATTTCAAACAGTTGCAATATTTAACTTACAGTTAAAATTAACGATAAATAGGTTAGAATTTTGTTTTATTATAAAGTTCTGTATAATTTTGATAAGCTTTTAATTCAAGCGTTTTATATGGTAATCCGTCACAGCACAACATAACACCAACTCCCCTCCAAACCTCAACGACCCCGTCAAGAAGATGACTTGAAAGAATCCTTTGATGCTTATATAAAGTACTTACCGGTACCTGTTGTGAGGAAATAAACTTGAGCTATACACAATTCACAAACAAATATTAATATACATCGAATAGAGGAAATATTTTGCAACTTGGAATTTTCATTTAGAAGATGAATTCGCCTACTTTGAAAGCAAGCTCACCCGTATGAAAGTTCTGGTTTTTTTTTTCTTATGTTGTTGAAAGGACTAAATTGTTATATTTTTTGCCAGACGCTTATGACATTACTCTAGATTTCGCATGGTTAACAAAATCGATATTGTTTCAAACATTCATTATATGTACCTATAGGATATGACATGTAGTATGAATGCTTGTTGAAATATCTTATATTATATATATAATATATATATATATATATATATTTATTAATAAATCGATAATTATGCGCCAGTTATTTCTCATAACAATTTGGTGGATGCGCCGGGTCAAAATAATAAAATAAATCTACTTCAAGATAATGTATCGTGTATAATAAATAAAAATATTTCGCGTATTATTTGTTTCTAGACGAAACTACCTATATATCAGTGGATTAACAAATCCTTGAATAGTTATATAATATGTGCTTACGAATGGAATAGGTAAAGGACGCCGGAACAGAAATTGTATCTGTTAAATATTAAATACTTTGTAAAAAAAAGTGAGTTTTTCTTCTCATCTATTGTAGATCTAGACAGCTATATTGTTAGAAAAAATTATAATAATAGGTTTTGTCGGGGATAAATTATGATGTAGATCCGTTTAAAATTCACATCGTGAGCGATATCGATCGAATAGAATAAAGTGTGTATGTTTGTGTTTGTACACCTGCGTTCATTTGCTCCATTCTAGAATTTTTCGACCTTATACATTTCTACGGAAAGCATGGGGCATCTACGCGAAAATAGCAAACGATGAAAAAGTATAGTCGTTATTTGTTGTATTTACGTTGTATAAATTTTCTATTCTAACGAAAACCATAAACATTTGCATAGACCGGATGGTGTTTTTCCTCTTTATATAACACAGCTATACAACGATATTTTCATCTTATTAAGAATGCGAGGAATATTTCACGTATAAAATAATTCTTCATCTGGCACATATTTGTTCAAATCATCATGAAAATATACATATATGTTATACAATGTATGCTCGGCAAAAAGTTTGGTAAAGAAACGTGCTATATAGTCGAAAAGATATTCGAGTTGACAGAAAAATTGTTTGTCATGTAAAAAAGTTCTGATGAAATATCAACGTATGATACAATTTACAAGCTATTTTATTTGTATTTTTTCTCTAAATTCCTTAAAGACAAATATAAAGACAACAATTAACCATTGACTTGAACTGAAACTTGACAAAGAATAAACACATGACGACCGTCGACAATCAAGTACGAAAATAAAAGATTTCTATCGTGTATATTGTTTCGTCACATTGTTGTTGTTGTTGTTGTTGTTGAAAGAGAGCTATGTACATGTTTGGTTCAAGATAGATGACCTTTATTTAATCAAGAACAAAAAATAATAGTAAGAAAAATATTTTATTTTGATAGAAATTGCTATTATTAGAGCAAATAAAGAAAGATATATTTTGTATTGTTGGAAATTTGTATCATTTCCATATATTATAATAAAAGTGATATTAAACAGTTTGGGAATTATTTAAAAAGAGATTCCATTATTAAAGCGCCATACATATATGGAAACTACAAAAATGCACGTTTTCCAGTAGAACGGATGAGATTCAAAGCACATGAGTGGTAACAATGAATAAAGAAAAGATTCATATATATTGAGGGAATAATACAGCACTTCATATTCATGAAAGATACATTTTGAAATAAGCCGAGGGCTCGCCTTCATACACATTTGGTTGAAATGCTAATGCAAGCATTTAAAAACTGGCAGCAACTCATTGTTATACTACGACATTTTTACTAATCATAAAAACAAGTAATTGTAGAGAGAGAGAGAGAGAGAGAGAATTATTTTGTTAAAATAATAAGACAAAATCAGAAAGAACAAACTGAAGTAAGTTGACTCGAACGCAATGTACCTACATAATGGAATCATTCGTCCAATTTTCTAGAATGAACAATGTTAATAAAACTACTTACAGACAATGTTGAGCTTGAAGGAGTCCTCTTGACTATATCCGGGCAATTTAGGATTGTCGCCCAAACATTTAAGGAATGTACCGTCATCTTCTGGTACTGGAGCGAATGATACCGAACTAACCACCATTGTATCGTTTCCGTCTTCAAGTACCTAACAATAAAAGTTTAATTACGTTCGACAAACACGAAAAAAGGACCAAAAACTATTGCACAATTTTTATTTCTTCTATACAACAATTGGAAATGTTTTTGATTGAGCACAATAAAAAAATAAGTTGCATTTAGAGTCGTAAAATAAATAATTTCAGCAAATTGCTTCGAAACAAATTAGTTTAACTTGAAATTTTCGAAGAAAACCAATAAATAAACAATTGACAAGTTAATTACTTGTTATATTTAACTAAAACAATTTTATTGAAAACTAGAGGCGATAATTACCTTGCCTCGTCTAAATGGTCGATTATCCCTTGTCCATGTAACAACAGCTTTAGGTCTTGATCCTGCTACTTCACAGTTTATCGTATAATCTTGATCGGCTACCATTTGTCGTGGTTTATGTGGAATGACAACACTCAATGGTCGAACTATTAGAACAATTATAATAATATAGACTTTTTTTTTGGTATAATGCTCTAAGAATTCATGAGAACAAGTTTATAACAAACTTTACGAACTTACGTAAAAGTTCTAGTCGTACAGTCTTCTCTGCGGGCATCATCAACTTTGTGTTACTTGCTTGGCATTTATACGACGAATTTAGATGTTCTCGTGTTATGCCATTTACTCCTAAACGATTCACCACTACATGATTGCCAATAGTTTCAACTTGTCCCTCAATGATACGCTCATTCATAAACCAGGATACTGTAGGACTGGGTCGACCTAAGAAATAAACAAACACGCAAAATCAACATCAAGTTTTACTAAAATCAAAGGGTCTAAGGGTAGTTTATTGTTGACAATCAACTTTGTTGAATTCAACAAGATTTCATAAATAAATAATGATGGACAATGAGAAAATGGTTGATTGCCGTCATTAAAGTTGGTTTAATATCGTTTCTAAGGACAAAGATTAGAAAGGGATTGCCACTACTACGTATCTACATAGCGAATAAAAAAAGACAAACGAACAAACACATAAAGACTTTTATATTTCGAAATAGTGAGACGAAAAAAGAAATAAGACAATTTCTATCTGATAGCATTTTGGTCCTTTAGAGTCTCCCAAGACTGCTGTTCTCGAATCCTATCATCTGAAACGTATTAAGGGATGCTAAGTTGCAATTTTCACAACTTGAAATGCGTTTTATCGTGGTATTTCTAATGTTATTTTATATACATATATTATCTAAATATAGAAAATTCGAATAATGCAAAAATAATTATTGAGAAATCAGTAAATTACCATCATACAAAAATCTTCAAGTATACAACTATTAATGACGTTTTAATGACTATAAAATAATAAAATTCATATGTAGAATAAGTTGATAATATTCGGTACAATAAATAATAATAATCTATAGGGGCTGGTATAAAAAATGGGGGAAATGGTCAACAAGGGTCGTTTGAATAAACAACAATATTATTTTCCACAACAATCCATTATTTTTGTATATTGATAAATATTAATTCTACATTTATTTATTAGGTTTTTTTTTGTAGTTTGGAACGTTGACTTAATTTCCATATAATTTTATTCATTTGTTATAACTGATAAAAACAAATGAATATATGTATATCCTGAAATTCGAATACAATTAAAGTTATAAAACATCAGTTTTCATGTTCAATTCCAGGATTGCCTCGGACTATTTATTCATAATCATATGTTATTATTCTGCAAAAAACTATAAAGTAAAATTATTTTCTAAAGGCAAACTATTTTATTCTAGAGCTTTCCTCGGGAAAATTATTTAATTAGAAATAAAAGATACTAGAGGAAATAATATGGGATTATCATAGAATTGATAAAGTAGGATTAGAAAGAAAATCAAATGAGCCAGCAGTAAATGTTGTTACTGAAACAATAATTGAAAAGCATATTTATGTCGATTTTATCCAATTAATGATGAGCTGGAAAATTAATCAACATAATATTGCCATATAATTCCAATTCATACATTGTTCCATTTCTTCATTTTTTTTGTCTATAATAGTGATTCTCAATATTTTTTGTCATGGTACACTTTTTATTCTACTTATAACAATACCAGAAATCGAAAGAATGTTGCGGTACAGTAGTTGAGAGTCACTGATTTATTTTTGGGGTGTCGCTCTAAACATTATAAGTAACAATGGGTGGCTATAACACAGCCGCTATGACCACCAATATTAGTTATATAACCACAATCACCAACCCTCACAGTCGATAATTCAAAGCAGACTAATACGTCCAAATATCTAACGATTAATAAGATTTTGTATTGAAATTATTCTCGTGATTGGTCAAAAAACAAATCACATGTTTTTGAAAACGTTACAATTTTTTCGCGAAATTATCCATAATTTCAATAAATATTTACTAAAGATTCGGGTTTGATATTATAATTGAATATTTCTAGATTGACGTTACAATCACTTGAATACGAGTAGTCAGGGAATATTGACACGAAAACGAAGTTAGAGCCGTTATCAGATACTTTTGCAGAAAAGAATATCTACCTAACAATAAAACAAGCATGCCGACTTGGTGAAAACCTTGGGAAACTGTGTCACTACGTAATCTATAGTTGAACGTTGGTGCTATTGTACCAGCGAAAATATGAGAAAATTGGAGATTCAGTTTTAGTTGACCGAAGAGTGATCCTTTGGCTGAGGTCACAGGGATCTAATACGGCATCACTGTTTACATGAATGAGGTGTTCGCACTTTAGATAGCCCAAATAATTAAAAAAAAAAACAGAACCGGCTGATCCGGGCAGAGTTTTGACTCGCGATTGATGACAATGGACGAGACTTGAATACATAATTTCGAATCTGCGGCTTTGAATTTTTTCGGTGTCAGTGAGGACAATCGTTTACAAGTCAGCGATTG
>JAZBGX010001425.1:3231-13441 GCA_037414775.1 Zonitis immaculata
TATATAATTTGTTTGTTTGGCTTCTGGTTTTTGTTTTATTTCTATTTTTATTCAAAATGAGAATTCTGATTGAGAAGTTTAATCTCACGTCGATCTGTGGCCAACATTATACAAATAACATAGATTGATGAATCTTGTTTGTTTTAACCACCAAAGTATGAGACTTGAATCATTGGTTTTGTCGAAGAAGAAAAAATCTAGGTGTTTTTTTTTTGTTATGTTATGTTATGTTTTGGTCTTCGAATTGTTCAATTTATAGTGATTAATACTGCGAGTCTTTTTTTGTTCGGAATACAATCAAAAAAACATGAAATTGTTGGCGCCTATCGGACTTGTTCTGTATCTTATCAGATTTACGATACGATTTGTTCAACCGTTAATGTGTCTTTTATATCTCGATGTATATCTTATATGTGGAGGTGGTTCTGATATGAGCATTAAATCTATATATATAAATAAAACAAAACAACAACAACAACAACGTGGAGAATAATGTCGCATTAGCATAAAACTAATCCGTCAGTTAACTCAATTTCCAATTATTCATCATTAGAATGTCGGCTTTCAAATTATCATCATCATCATCATCATCATTATTATTATTATGATTTAGTTATTATAAGGGACGAATTCGAATCGAGTCTTTAGTCTCTAATAAGTCCCACAATCAAAATAGACTTTATTGCTTTTAAAAATATTCTATTATTGCTTTTACATTTTCGTTATAGGACTTAGTTCGGGAGTGTAAGGATGATATGTTCTAACAATTGTTGAGTTGAAAATTCAATTCACTAATGCATACTGTGTGTCAACTTGTATTGCCTTGGTAAAGTGTGATTCATCATTTGGGGTTGGTTTTTCAAAGCTCAGTGATGAGTCGCAAGAAAAAAATATACCAATCGGCAGTAGCAGTTTTTTTTACTCAATCTCGTAGAGGAATTGTTGCTACATGATCTGTTTTCACGACAGCAGTCACTTTTATCGGCTTTTTCGTCATCTTGGCGTTTATTTTCTGGCTAGTATGTGTAAATACTGACAATGTTGTACATTTTTTAGAGCTTTTGGCGTTGAGGCTGTCTAGTGTTGGCTCTCCACTCTTCGCTCAATAGATAAAAGATGCGGTATCAAAGAGTGAACTATTCACTTCACACACCATTCTTTATACAAAAATTTTTAAACTCAGATCTTTGACATCCCTAATGATACTTCAATCTTGGTGATCTTTTCCGGAGTCACTACCGTTTTTTATGCGCTACTCTCGAATCGTCGCTAAGACTAATCCGTTCACGTTGTTGACTCATGTAGTACTTCATTGTCGAAAGCAAAATTTATAAAATTATTGGGCGAAAACGTTGAATTTAGAAACGTGACCTTATAGTGATCATGGGTTCGTTGAAACGATTAGTTTGGAGACTTTATAGAATTAGAGAATTTATTGAGGGATTGTGACCTGATTGGAATACGATCATATAATATTGAATTAAAAATCGATGTTATAACTTTAAGTCTATCAAATATAATTATGATCGAATTCATCTTTTGTTAAATCTGTAGCCAGCTTACAGCTACTGTATGTTAATCAAATCTCTATAATACAATTTTTTCTGTTCTATCTTAAGTATAAAGAGGATCTAGTTGAAATCATTGATTGACTGATTATAATTATAGTTGTTTTATAATATCGACCGGCACTTTATAACTTTGATTTTAAAATATAATGATTAATAATAATTAGAGAAACATTTCTTGATTATATGTAATAATTAGAGTCATTGCACCTTTTACGAGAAAGTATTGTCAATTATTGTTATTTGTATTGAATTAGAGAACCGGTTTCGGTCAATAAAATTCTAATGACTAATAATATCGAAATTGATATAGAAAATTATGGAATATTTTTGAATCTTAATTTGCCCCGTTTCGTATAACGCAAAATTTATATATCGTACCTATAGGTGTCGAAACCGGTACATTATTAATCAATAAACAATTTTAATTATTATAATTTATTGGATTTAAAAATTTAGAAATTATCATTTGTTGTATAATTTTATAGAAACAAAAACGAATAACAATAAAGAATAATAATTATTGTTAATTATAATAAACATGCATGCATTTATGTAATGTTGAAGAATTAAAAATTGTTAGTATGGAAACAACAAATAAAATATAAAAGACGGAAAAGAATTATAATTAATGTTTATAACAATATTGTAGTGTATTTTATTACTTACACAATCATATAATTGTTAATAATGGAAGAAATTCGAAATTATTATAACAAAATAGTAAGGAAAACATTTTTTTTTTTTAATCGCATATCATCTTTTATTATGTAAAAAATAGAATGGAATTGGAGTGTGAAATTTTTTTTTCTAATCAACAATTAATTATTATTTAAATTAAATTATTTGTTTATAAGTAGAGGTACGTCTATAATAAGTATATATTTTTTTATGAATAAAATAATTATTTTTTTTCTGTCCAATTCATTTGGTATCATTAACAATCTAATATTTTGTCATATAAAATTTTATACGTTTTTATTTGTCCAAATAAATGCTATGATATCAATTATAATCACATTAGTATTAATGGGGTAAGTGTATTTTATTTCAGATTAATGTTCGACTCAATTATATATATATACTTTATTTTATTGTATCTCAGAATATACAGGCTGTCCCTTCAATCATTTTTTGTAATTGTCAAAAATACAAAATATCTATCATCCTAAAACAAATTATCCAATCCATCTATTTGGCTGTTCGCATTAAAATATGGTTGATGTTAACAATATTATGAAATATTTCAAATAAATTGTTACAACGAATCAATACACCTGGTCTCAAAATCTCTTGCCCGTGAGCTGCTTCTTAAGTCGGGAAAGCACGTAAAAGTCTGTGCGCGAGAGCCTTTAACATGGAGTCTGTACAAGGAGCTTTCCAGTAATTCTGATACATTCTTCATACAAACGCCAACTAGCACCAATCTCATAGACTAAAAACACAATTAAGGAGGGAGATGAGGCGGCTAGTTGAATTCAATAACCTGATATTTATAGTAATTATTTGACATCTGTCAATTTATGTAAGATCAAACTTCACCAGATAGCGCTCAAGTTCAACATGTATTGGCATGAGTAAAATTTGGGGCAAATTTTGTCAATTCTCTCGTATATGAGTTCAGTCTCTTCGTATAAACTCCATGGCATGTAATAGTGGCTCCCCTATACGCAGATTATATAATCATCAACCATAATTATTCCGTCGAAATCCCAAAGAAAAAACGGGAACCACAATTTTTTGCACGGTCTCAGAGTCAAAGTGATGGATCTAGATCTCGTTCATTGTCTAAAATCTGCCCGGATCAGCCCTTGAAATGTTATGACTCTTTTTTTTTTTGTTCACCACCCAACATTCTGGGTATTCTACGTGAAGTTGGTAGCTGAAGAGCCTCTAGACATTACCTCATAAGATTCCTGTGGCGTCAGCTAGATGTCTAATGGTCTTTCTTGGTCAGCTAGAGCCAAATTTTCTCATATTTCTGCCGGTGTAGGAAGTCTCCTTTATAATGCTTCTCTTCAGTTGATACTCTGTTTGAGGATAGAGGAGCACAATATCCCAGAAGAGATTTTCCCAATCTTAGAATGTCCGAATGTCTTCCGTGCTACATTGTCGAAATACTAGTTGTAGATGTTTTGAAAAATCGTTGCAAACTATGCGATTTTCTATACGATTTTCAAGAAGGCAGTTGAATTTGTACAAATTTTCACTAGTTTCCAGAATGTGACTATATATATAGACAAGTTCTGGGCAACACTGGAAACAATAGAGAATTAATAAATATATGATTTGTATTTGTCTGAATTTGGAAATGACCGTTCAGTGGACGCTCTGTAAATGAGTAATAAATTATATTTTTCAAAATTAATACAACTCAACGTATATAAAAATACTTATTCACTTGATATTAATTTGAAGGAAAAGTTGATTGTTAATAATTAAATTTTTTATATTAAACAAAGTTGTTTTTTTTTTGGTACAAGTTTTATTAAAAACAAAAAATTAAAATTCAACCGGTATTATGACTGACAATTAATTTGAAATTAATAAACATTGAAATAACAATAATATTTTATTTGTTAGTTTATCAAGTTAATTAATCACCCTCTATCATTCAAAAGTAATAATTTTTATTAAAATTCAATCATTTCAAAATCAGACTTTATATAATAGAAATAATTTATAATTAATTAAATTATAATTATTTTCATCGTGGAAATAGTATTTAATAGTGTAACATAACACAATAGATCGTTTCAAGTCAATTGTACATCGCTGCTTACATCGGCAGAAATTGCGACGTGCCGCCTACTACAGACTGTCCACTCAAATCATCAGCGTATCGATTTAGTGATAGCAAGAAACTAATTTTGTGTTTTTTGTACCTGTTATCAAGGGGTAAGATTGCTACAAAGGGGTGAGTGGAGCAGACTATCGATTATAAGTATTAGCAAAACGATTAAGTGAAAAATTATTCAAGTGTTCCTTCATCCTGTATTTCAATCTACAAATTGCTTCAAGTAAGCAAATGGATGAAATATACACGACGCTTATAAACTTTTTACTGTGGAAGGAACTATATATGTGTGTCACAAATTTTACCGATGTAAGCAACGTTGTACAATTGACTTGAAATAATCTATATTATATTTCTTTATAATTATTGTTATAAAAACTCAAATATTCTAATTACCTAATTTAATCAACTTGTTATTGTTGCAAATAAAAATTATCCATAATTCATAATTAGTAATTAAACGATATAGTTTTATGCCCTGATAAGTATAGTAATTTCAATTTTTCATATAAATTATAGCACTTTCACTACCTATATATATATATATATATATATATATATATATATATATAATCATTTTTATAAATTTTAATATAAATAATTGTAGAATAATTATTATTAGATCCTCGCAAAATTATCTGATAAGATTGATAATTTTCTGACAAAGAAATATGAAATAAAATAAAATATCAGCTGCGATAATTTTTCTTATTAATAATAATTATTTTAAACAATTATTGGGGTTGTAATAATTTGCGACAGGTGTGAATTTTTTATTGGCGAAAAAAAAAAGAATTCTATACAATAATTCTCTAATGATCACAATTCCGAACAAAGAAAATTATCTTTTATGCTTTAACTCCAATTATCATTTTTATTATTATTATTATTCGTCGCCTTAACTTAAGTAAGAATCTATTATAAATAAGCGGAAAGTGCGTAATAATATTTAAGTCGACTATGCATAAATCAACATATAAATTAAATGTTTTAAATGGCAATTAAGTAAGGAATACAGAGATAGATAAGATCGCGTGTAGTTTTTCCTTTCCTCAAAACAAAAAATAATAAACTAAGTATATAAATATATAGAATAGTTTTGGGGTAGAATTGTACTATAAATTGTTTAAATATAATACATCACGAAACAAAAATCAACTAGCGTACAAAATGGCGTTTTTCTCACTGTTTCCGGTTTGGTGCATTTCCGGTTAGATCATTAACAGAAATAATCACATCTAATTATCAATTAAATTTTCATTTATTTAAAAAAATTATAATAATAATAATAACAATAATAAATTAGAATGATTTCGAATTGACCGCCTATATTTCTAGGAAATTTTGATTTGACAATATAACCAAAAACGGCACAAAAGTTAGAAATTAACAATTCAATTAACAACAGCAGAAGAAGTACATCTATTAACGTTACGGATGCAATTAATTGTGATTGGAGTATAGCGAATTGGCCAACCATAGAATCGATGTACTTATTGTGAATTTTTGTGTAATGTAATAAATTACATTTATTGGAGCATGTAAAGACACCCTAATAAAAAATCTACCAATTTAACCATGGTATAGGTGGTGAGAATTTGCATAAGATCTAAGCGTTGTAGAGTTAGGATTCTACAGGCCGTACATAATAATTAGTTTTACTAACTAAACGCAATTACTCAACTAATTAAGACTATAATAATTTATAAACTGACATGATAGGAAGTTAACGAAGACTTGTATAACATTCAAGAAGACGACACATAACTAAGAGGAAATAACTATATATATAGATATATAACATTGTTATGATTGGACATTATATTAAATATTAATGTAGGTGCAGTAGGGCTGTGTACATATTATGTTTATATATGTACGAGGGATGGTGCAAATGTAATAATATAGATACGAATTAAAGAATCATAGTCATAAGTGGAGCCAAGATCACTCAGATATACCAGTAGTTAGGGAATTAACACGAATATTAAGAAAAACAAGATCAGAGCCTTATTCATCAAATATTTCTGCCGAAAAAATGTGTACCAAGACATACACGCCGATTTGGTTATGACATAACTGTGCCTCCTCAAATTCAATAATTGCACGTTGGTGTAATGCATTTAGGTTGGGTATCGTGAAGGATGAGCATCACGAAAAACGACCAACCAAGTCCCACAATTGTAAAACTGTGAACAAATTTGAAGGTCTAGTTTCAGGTAATTACATGAACAAGATGTCCACACTTTTTGAGTACTCAGAATGTTAACCACCTAACAAAAGAAAAATCCGGACAGATGTTTAACTCGAGTCAAATCTTGAGAATCGTCTCCACCAAAAAGAGAACAGAAAAAGTTTATTTATCCGAATTCTGTCGGATTATAGTTATGATGGATTACCTGCGAAAGGAAGCCATTATTACAGGCTCGTACCATAATGACCAAATAAGAAGCCATCAAAGGAAAAACACGAGTCCGTAGAATGAGCCCATACTAGTCTCCAGCGACTTCTATCTGGCTCAAGGAGCAGCTTATAGACAATAGCGTAGTGATATCAACTGTAGAAAATTAGACTACACGTCGAAAAATTTATTGAATTTGATCTAATAAATGTTGTATTCTATATCGATTATTACTTTTGGATCACCCCTCGTATGATAAATACATATAAAATTGAGTAAACAATAAACATTACAATAACACGCTTTCAGTATTTAGTTTTAGATGTTAATTTAGTGCAAATGAGAAGTTCTCAGGATCTTCGTCGAAACTTAAGACAATACATAGTCAGGCACAGTTAAATACAGACATTTTACACTCTGGTGAGCAAGACATTCTCTTGTTAAACGCATAGATATATGTATTATATTCTAAATAAAGTTTCTATATATAAGTAAATATCTAGATCTAAAATAAGATTCAAACACACTATAATTACAATTGCATATATATTGTAGAGATAATAAAGAAGTACATCGATCAAACCGTAATTGAAATCAATAATAGTAAATATAATATAATTTGATTAGTATAGAAGTATAGAGTAATAGATGGAGCTTAGCGAAATCCGCTCTATCAACAACACGATGTATGTCATGCTGTGACAATATATACATACAACTCTCTATATGATATGATAATGGAAATAATTGCTAATTATATATAAGGTTGAATATAAGGAAAACACTTGAAATATTATCAAAAATTATGATCGAAATATAAACAACTGTTGTCGGTTATAATAATAATAATAATGATTGTTATCGGCAATTTTCCCAGCACGGAAACTCTGTCGTTTTTTGTTTTTTTTTTGTCAAAATTAGAAATATTTCTTCTTCATGGATCATGGATTCAAAAACACGTATTATATATGTACATATAGAAGAGGGTGATAGTTTAATAATAATTAAATATCACCTGTTTTCCTTCTTTGAATAACAAACAACAACAACAACAAAAATTATTAATTACAACTTTTTCAATGATAAGATAATTAGAGAGTGAACCATTATTGTTTGGTATATGGTAGAATATAATTCTAAAGATTATTCAAATCTGATAAGATTAGGTATTATATAGGTACATACTTATATACCTTGTTACGGTTTATTGTAATACCCAACAGGTTAACAAACAATAAAATGATATGATTTACAATTAGTCGATGTTGTAGAGATATCAATATAAACAATACCATGATTCAAATTAGAGGAAGTCTGTTTTTCTCTATATAAAGGTATATAAATATACGGTGGAGCTTGCAAATAATCGCATAAAAAAACGTAACTATAACTATACCTATTATAGGTATAAGATAAATATAATCTGATACAATTCATCTGTATGTATATACTTATTATGACTTTATTATGAAATATAATCAGTCGTGTGAAACTTTTTAATATCTGAAACGTAAAAAATTGACGAATTTCAGTTGGTTAATAATTATATTTAGAATTATGTCCAGCTCATAAAATTTCTAATTTATGATGGAATAGGTTTTTCTACAATAGTGAAGAGTCAAATTTATTTTGGCTGAGACATGCCAATCAGGATTCCTGATAATAGATCAAAAAATAAAACAGAAGATTCGAGCTGTAATGTGAGCTGATTATCAATTTTTCTTTTACCAATAATAATTAATTGTATACAGTTCATCAAGTTCGCTAAGTTCGCGAATAACGAGCGCAATAAATCGAATTTATTGATAAGCACGGAAATTGTTCTCAGTGTTTCGTACTTTATCGATGTTTTCAAAAATCTCAAGATTTGTTTTTGTTTTGATACTGGAAAGATTTGTTTCCTTCCAAAAGATACAATTTTCTATAGATTATTAGAAAATTGTATTGCTTTGTCTAATCTTCAATTATTCTAGCAGTAATAACGCCAATTTATAGATTAAACTTTCAGGTCTTTAGATATCGATGATCCTTTTTTTTTGCAGTCAGCTTTATAATACGCTAACATAATGAAAACGTTACAAAAGTCTAGTCTAGTCTATTAATAGTCAGCACGAGATAATGTTTTATCATATAGCAATGTGATCCTTTTGCAATAAACTAATTAATGGAAAAACCTTCTTGCTCAACCTTTTTTTTTTCAATTTCGATATGCTGCTAAAAATCCAATTTTTTGTTTAGTAGTCAGCTAATTAAGTGGCGGGGTCCTTTTGAAATAAAGTAATAAACAATCTAAAAATATTCATGACTCAGTTTTTTTTTTTTTATTCTGATATATACCCAAAAATATGTCCTTTAACAATAGAATAATATCCAATATGCAGCTTCCTTCTAACACTTATAATCTCAGGAGTATGTTTTGAGCCATTCTTTGGATGATTATATGGAGTTTATTTGTATGTCGTTGAAAAACATTACAGAACTCAAGTCTACGCGATATAATTTCTTCTATTTCAGCAACGTGGTCCTTTTGAAATAAACTAATAGAAACTAATAGAAAAATCTTTTAATTCAAGCTTTTCTTTGGAATTTGGATATACTCAGGAATTTGTTTTTATCCAATGTCAAGTCTGATATAATTTCTGCTAATTTAGTGGCGTTATTGTTTTACAATCAACTGATAGGCATTCAAAAAAAATTATATGACTCAGCTTCAGTTTTTTTTTTTTATTCTGATATACTCAGAAATGTTCCACTTTCTTTTGGATATTTGAGAAATGAGAAGGAAGTCTAGTTATTTTCTCTGATCTAGCTAGAAGGTCCTTTTGGAATAGGATAATACACAATACAAAAATCATTTTTTTTATTCTTTTGTTCTTAGAAGATTTTTCAAGCGATTCGTTGAATAATTGTCTGTATAGCTTATTTGTATTTTGTTAAATAACTTCAAAAAAATTAAGTCTGCACGTTATAATTTCTGCTGATTCACTATATAACATGGTCCTTTTTGAAATAAAGTAATAAACAATAAAAAAAACTGTTTCACGATATAATTTTTACTGATTTAGCAACGTGGTCATTCAAAACCTAACTCAGGTATTTTTTTTTTAATTCTGATATACTCAGTACAGTACTTGTAACTTATTTGATAAGAAATGGAGAAATAAGTGAAGCTCGAATCATTTAGTGTAATCGAAATAAAGTTCATATAATTGAGATTCTATTAAATTATACTTTTGTTTATAATTGATTTTCAATTCTTACAGCTATATAATTTATCATAAAATTTCCATACATCTGTATCTCCTGCAAAACTTGCAATAACTTCTATTCGGACACGCTGGATGCTTGAAATTCGGAAATATTATCTAAAGCTTTAATAGCTTTGTACAATAAAAAAATATCCAAATTAAGTGCTCCAATCAACATATACTGTATGTATACAAT
>JAZBGX010001426.1:0-14589 GCA_037414775.1 Zonitis immaculata
TTATAATTATTATTAGATTTCTGGGATGTTATGGTTGATGGAAGGCTTAATGGTCGATTAGTTATGGTAGTTTTGGGCTGTTTTTGTTTTCTAATAGTCAATGGTAAATGGCATAAATTCGATATATTTAGAAATTCTTTACGTATTTTACTCATATCAATTTGACTAATTAAATTAATATTTAAAATTATTGGTCTATCTAGAGTAGCTGTTAATGGACGTTCATCAATTTGATTATCTTTATTATTATTATTATTATTATTTGGTTTTTTTGTGAAAGTTTTTGTAAACAATTTTAAACCGATCGGTTTTGGCATTTTAGAAAATTTCTTATTATTATTAACACGTAAAAAATTTATAATTTTCCAATTGTTACAATTAATTACAGATAGAATAATGAAAGGTTGGGAATTTCTTGCCACCTTCATAACATCATTTGTTTTGAATATTGTTTATTAGTCGTTAAAGTATATAATCTAATAAATTTACGATGTGAACACGAAACGTTTCAATTATAAACTGAATGGAGAAGGATTTTCCAACATGGTTTTCAATTTCAAATAAGTAAGAGATGGGGAATTGTATTTGTTATTGGGTAGGTGTAGACTTACGATCTACGCGCAAAATCATATTTCCCCTTCATTCTATTGTAATAATCGCTCTTGTTTTGTTTTGTTTTGTGTTTTGTTTTTTTTCTATCAAACTCACGACAACTATGACTAAACAATAAGCATCAACTATAAATGGAAATTAAAACACCTACACTTATCTAATAGTTGTTGTTTAAAGGTGACCGAAACCGCAAATAAATGAATCCAGAATTATTCTAGAACATTATCTAATTTTTTTCCTAAATAGTCATATCTTCATCTTGTAATGTACATAATTAGAAAATTCCAACTGTTACACTGGGTGATCCAATTAATCTGATAGAAACAAATATTTCCAAAAAAATATTGCAAATTTCTCGAATACATCTGTAAACAATAAAATTTCGGGAGTAATAGGTATAATAGTGATACTAGCATCCCGAATTCCCTAGCTAGGTTTAGATGAGTACACTTTTACTTTGAGATGGTCCCAGTAAGAAAAACTTCCGCAAAAAAAAAATAATAATCAAAATGCACTACTTTTGGAAATATTTGGTTTTGTCAGGTTGATTGGACTATCCGGTATTATTATGAATAGTTTTGAGAATAATTGAAGGCATTTTCACTCACCTAAATCATTAAAATTTGATATTGGACCTCAATTTTGAAATTAATTAATACAATAGCGAACAAAACCCTATTGATAACATCCTAGAGATAATTGACTTTATTTGGACTGTTATTGTGTTGCTATAGCAACGTTCTGTGAACGTAGGTCCGTTGATTGTTCCAGCCGGCTGTCGGTAATGCAGATTACTGATATATCAACAAATATCAAATTTAAATACGCATGAACTACGCTAGGCCCTACGTTCGCCAATGCAACGCCAACTTTGAGGAGAAATAGCGTATAACTTATAATCTCCCATCTCTACTCTAGGTCAAGAAATAAAAATCTAAAATTAGATAAATAAGAATATAATTATTAAAATAATAGGAAATGAGCGCAATTTTGAACAATTATCTTCTATAGCGGTAACGTTTGAAATGGAACCATAATTGAAATATATTATTATGGAATTGACAACGAAAACCACGTTTATACGAATATTCCCATTCTCTATTAACAATTTTGAATGCAATATCCTCATATGGTGGTCCAGCATGAAATTTCAATATAGCAAATTCTCTATTATCCGGACATGGTGTTAGATAATATTGCGGTGTACTATTTTTATCGATTAAATCCGGATAAAATATATTGAATTTATAGCCTTGTACAATTTTCGGCGGTGGATTATCCATATCATAATGGGTTTGATTGTATTTATTCCATTCAAAACCAGTATGGACACGATTGAAATAGCGTGGTTTTCTTGGACGATATTTATCCGACCATAAATATACTTGATTATCAATTGTTGCTTCTACAGAGAATTGTGCCTCATCATCGTCCATACCTTTACGGGCTTCACGTTGTAATAATAATTCTTCTTTTGTTATGATATTTTCAACGTTTTTACCTTTATTGATAACTTGACAACGTGCAAATTCTAAACGTTTCCAATCATCATCTTCATTCACAACAATTGTACCCGGCTCAATATCATCCGGTTGTAATAATTTCGGACTATAACCACCTGTTCTATAAGCATCGAAATATTCATTCAAAATATCTTCAGCATTCTTTTCTGTATCACTCAATGTTTCTTCATCAATCTGTTGTTCATTTCTATCATCAATATTTATAGGATTTTGCGTGTTGTTGTCATCAGTTGTACTACAACTAGTTACAGCTTGTTCAGCTTTCAATACTTGTAATTTACGTCTTAAATTGTCTTGGTGTCGATCACGTAATCTAGCACGTGCCATGTGTGCTTTCAATTGTGATAATAACGATTCCCAATAACCAATATCGATACCGTCAATTTTATTATTGATTTTATTTTCAATTTGTTTTTGTAATTGTTCCAATTGTTTCGATGTTTTACCTTTAAATACATTCGTTATATCGTTGGCAACAGCTTGATTAATACCATCACGACGATTTATACCGTAATCGTCATTATTTTGTTTTTCTAATTTATGTAATTTTTGTAATTCATCTTCAACAATCACTGTTATATCATTCCAATAATCCAAATTCTTACCACGTTCCAATTCCTCATAAACTTTGATATCTTCAATTAAATCTTCCAAATCTTTAATTTGCAAACCATTTAGATACGTATAAGGTTCGTGCATTTCAACAGCATCAATATCCTCTTCCGTACTAATATATTTCGCTAATAAATCAATCGGTTTTGCACGTCCATCTTGTATACGAATATGTGAACGTAAACGTGCTTGTTCCAAATGGAATTGATCCTCTTGCCGTTCCCATTCTTGAAATTGTGCCGCTTCTTTACTACGCTGCAATTGTTGTAATTCTTCTTCACGTTGTTGCCGTTCTAATTCACGTTCTATACGACGTTTCTTCACTTTCTCCAATTCACGTCGATTCTCTTCTTGTTTAAAACGATTTCTAGCTTCTAATTCTTCAGCTGTACAATTTGTTAAACCTTCTTTAGCCAATTTTTTCTGCCATACAAATGTTGATAATAAATTACCATCACCAAATGGATTATCGGTATTTGTATAATGTAAATATTCATTATCCCAACCCATACGTTCTTTACGTTTACGTTCTTTGGCTTCTTTCTTTTTTAAACGACGTAAACGTTTCTCTTCGGGTGTTTCAGTCAATTTACGTAATTCTTTCTCTTTAAGACGTTCTTCTAATGCTTTCAAACGTTCTTCTTTTAGCTTTTTCAACAATTTCAATGATGAATCGGAGTCATTACTACTGCTGCTGGTACTACTACTACTACTACTGGAAGAATCATTCGATCTATCACGTGAACGTTGTTTCTTTTTATTTTTTCTAGGAGAATATTTATATTTTATATCGTCATCTTTACTATGATGTGAACGTCGTCTAATTCTGTGATCCTTTTGATCATCAGATTCAGATTGGTCTCGTTTCTTCGATCTTCTACTACTGCCACCAGGCCGATATCTAGACCTACAAATAATTAACGATTTAAATACCGAAATAATGAATAATTAAATCAACAATTACCTAGATCTGGAACGATAATCGTCTCTGGGCATTGAAATTAATTAATTTAACTAAGGGGAATAAAAATGAGGTTAGATAATCTTAACCAACAAACGTCATTTAACGTAGATTTGACAGATGAAACTACCAACTTTAGTGAAATAAACAAAACACAAAAAATCATTATATTTTTTGAAATAAATACTATTCTAACTTTTTTTATACATTTATTATTGTCTTAATGTTTGATCTATGTTGTGGGTGTGATTAATTGTGCATTGATTATTAATTAATGTGGAATTTTCCAAGTTTTTAGGTTTAGTGATTTTAATTTTTATTCGGCGTATGTTGGTAACAGAATTAAAACCGAATAACCGTTGAAACAAACGTGAGAGTTTTAGAATTGTTTTTTTTCCAAATAATTTTCTAGTTCCTGTTAAATAATCAAAAAAAATGGCATTAAATAGACATAAAATGGAAGAATTACAACGTAATATCTATTATTCTGATAAATATTACGACGATGAATATGAATATAGGTAAAGTTTTATATAGTTGTATATAAAAAAAAAAGTTTGTGTGTATATATAGAGTTTGATTTGTAGACATGTAGTATTGCCAAAAGAGATGGTGAAATTAGTACCGAAAACACATTTGATGACTGAAGAAGAATGGCGAGGTATTGGTGTACAACAAAGCAAAGGCTGGGTACATTATATGACACATTCACCAGAACCACACATTTTATTATTTAAAAGGCCAATAACAACGAAACCACCATCTCAACAAAATGGAAATTGAAAAAACAAAAGAAACAGCATACAAAACAATTATCATAGAGAAGGCACTCGATTTTCATAATTTTGTCTCGTCCAATTTTTTTCCCATTCTTAAAATATGTTTTATTATTATTATTATTATTATTATATCATTGTTTCTGTTTGAATTGGGATGAAATGATTTAAAAATATCACATTCTGTTGAAAGATTTCATCTGTTTTTTGTTTGTTTGTTCGTTTGTTTGTTTGTAAATCGTGAAGATAGAAATTGTTGAAGTGTCTTCGATGAATTTTGTGATATTTTTAAATAATTCTTTATTTTATCTTCATTTTGAATTATCTCTTCTAGGAATTTATAATAATGGCTGTAATTTGTAAACTAACATTTAAATATAATAATTTTTTTTCTAATATTGTAGAGTAATACAAAAGGCAGTTCTATGTTTTTCAATAAAAATTTTTAGAAGATGCAAAAATCCAATGGTTTTATAATCCAATCTCAAGAAACTAATTAAATATATAATGTAATTCCTTTGAAATTCTTGAAACTGGCTCTAGTTTTTTGATCAAAAACAAGAATTCGATAAATCGATTATTGTGGATGTGAAGATTTGGATCAACAAAAAAATACAAATTAAATGCTGATATTGATAAAGACAATGTAATAGAGTCGTATCCCGAAACCTGAAACAAACAAATCCACTTTCGAATGATGCCAATCAATATAATAAAGAAAAAAGCAGCTGTAGATGAAGATGCTAATATCTATATTGATTGACTTGAAAATTGTGGGATGAAATTTATTCAAAAACAAGGGTAATTGAGTTTAGCCTTGACACATTTATTTGTATACATGTCGAAATCTGGAGATGTTCTGTTATGTTATGTATCCATGAAACGCCATCAGTATGTTCGTAGTCTAACCAGTTTGTATTTCTAATACAAACGCAGGTAGCAGTAAGTACGATCAATAATTTCACCAGTCATATCACACAGAGGGCAGGGGCATCATTTATTCCCAAACTATATAAGGGATGGAAAAAATTCCATTATTAATCTAAACTATAAATAGAATTTATAAACGAATATTTTTATTGATGCTTGTTTATTTATTTATTTTTGTTTTGCTATATTTTTAGTAATATTCAAAAAAGTAGCATGGACGCCTACATAATATATGGAATTGCAATTGTTTATACAAAACTATTGAGTTATGGCGTCGTTGTTGCGACGTCGCGTGTTGGCAATTTGGAATATCATGAATTTTTTAGGAGACGCGTCGGTTCCATTACTGTAGGCGTCATACGATGACGTCAGTATATACTCCCTTATTAATCGTTATTTAATCGATCGCCATATGTGTGTATGTTTTGTTGATTGTCGGTCATTAAGCCATTAATGCCGTTATATAACAAAGTAATCTTAAAATTTGCACCTATACGTCATAAGGCTTATTCCTTTGGTAATGTAGGAGAACACTAAGCCACCCAGACAACAACCAAATCAGAATGACTTCAAAAAGTAGTCTTTTCGTAGAATATTCCTCAGGAAGCTTGAATCCAATTTCCTTAGGATGTTTTTCCTCTGCCTATATAAGAAGTCAGAAATATGAGCACTTTATCAAGTTTTTTGCTCGGCGAAGTCTATTTCCTATAAACTTGGATGAGAATGGATTTGACTAGTTTGGATGTACTTCAATGATTCCTGCAGTATTATGTAAATGGAAAATCGAGACCGCTGATGCTACAGATATGGAATTTTCTCCCATCTTCTTCCATATAATGTTTTGAGTATTCTCACTCGGTATGGTTCATAATGGGGACGTGAATTCGTGTAATATAGTCGTCGACGACTGAAGAGTATCGGTTGTAGCTTAGTGTCAACCACTTCTCTAGTCCACTGTAATACTATCAATACCATACTATATGAAATATCATAAGTTCTTGAAACTCAGATCTCCGATAAGCTGTTACTGGGGATCCGCAAAGTCTTTACCAATGTACTCCTCGACTTTTAAAATTTTAACAATACTGTGACATGACTCATGACGTTACACCATTCCACACAAATTTGTATGGTGCATCATCAAACCACATCCTGTATAACTATATAACAACACTTGATACAATGTAATTTTGTATTGTAAAATTATCGTAAATCATTTTGTCTATTTTTATGAGCTTCCATTATCGGACATCAATAAAGGAACTATTTTTTATTACCGCCACTAGAACATGAGTTATAGACGAGGAAAGCGACTGATGTAACTGTACACTCTGTATAGTTATAGGAAAATTTGGAAATTCTTGTGAACTAATAGAGTATATTTCCTCTACACTAGTTTTTACCATTCGAAAAATGGTATTTATAATTTTCTTTTGTATTATAACCGATGAAGCTTCAAATTACTGTTTTGATAGTCCTCTAGCTATCGGAAATGAATCGAAATCCATTCAATAATTAATTACTTCCGGCATTACTTTTTTGTTTTGTTTTTCTGCACAAACATTATCTTTTCAATAGATCATGTTTACCAATTAAATATGACATGAAAGTTGTTCAATGAAAAAAAATAATAATCCGGATGTACGCAAAAGCTCGTCTAATGTCTGGGTCCGGGAATTGTTGTCCAACATTTACCGGAATTTACCGTAAACAAACGACCATCCAGACAACAATCAATAATTCAGATCTCTTCTATACAATAAAAGTTCGATCCAAAGAGAAATCTAGACAGAGACAAGTATAGAAGGAGCTTTACAAGCTTCCCGACCTAATTTCAGAAGTCAGTTTTGATAAGACTCCAACAAATCCAGCAGGACACTTTGACCTGTTTTCGATTTTTTCCCCTCTAAATACTCAATTATCAATGGATTTATTTAGTAATAATTTTTTTAAGGGATAATTGATTTTGCTTTCAAGAAATCCTATCGTTTATTAATCGATGGTCTATATAGGGTAGTTTTATGAATGGGAGAGCTTTGATCAAAACTGTTTTCCTGTTATGTTAAGGCAAAGACGGGGGAGCTTTCTGCGCATTTATATAGTTGCCGTCGTTCCTGGTCGAAATCTAACTCTGCTAAATCGCGTTTTACCTCAATATTTTTAGTTCGATTTAAGAGAGAGTCAGTTGTCTGGAAACCGTGTAACTGTTCAAATGTGCCATTCCAATTTGATCGTAGCAAATTCAATAGGGTTGAATTTCGCTTGAAGTATACACGTGAACGAATTATTGATTCTATAAGCACGACTCCTCCACTGGAAAAAGTGGATCTTTACAAAAAAAAATAATAATAATAATAAAAATAGTGTGATATTTCTATATTTATAATGGGTTAATAAATTTTTTTCCCCAATTCCATTAAAAATCCAATAATTTCAACAAAACCTAGTGCTGTGTAATAAAAAACAATCAAATCTTTATCGAATTTAGAGAATTTAATAAATAATCAAATCGCATCTATTGAATATATTCACGTTATGTCGAATAAAACGCCGGAATTGAGCCGTAACGGTCACGAATTGGCCCCATTGAATACCCGGACTAATAATAATAATAATAATAATAATAATGATAGCAATGGTAATAATGGTAGTAATAATAATAATAGAACGAAACCAGGCGTTACAATTGTATTACAAGGTCCTCGTGGTTCGATTATATCAAGAGGTAGTAATATTATTGATGATCCAGATAGGGCGGCATGGTCGGGGAAAATGCAATTTTTCTTATCAATCATCGGTTATTCAGTTGGTTTAGGGAATATATGGAGATTTCCATATTTATGCCAACAGAATGGTGGTGGTAAGTCTTTTTCTCTCTCACTAATAAGAATTTTGGGCTATCGCAACAGCTCTCCTCTAATGATAATAATAATAATTATTATTATAATAAGTGGAACACAACTATTCTTGACCTTGCTCAAATTGAATTGAATTGTACTTTGTGTATTTATAATATTTGATAATAATTTCAATGGAACCATTTATCGAAACAAAATTATAATAATAATAATAATAATAATAATGTTGTCCTAAAATATTTCTACCAACAAATAATATTTAAGGCTTAGTAATCAATAAAACTGCAACACTATAAATATAATACTAATATTCTAGTCAAAATGTGATCTCGATCGCAATCTTTTCAATTCGATGAAATAAGATCAGTGAAACCGTTTTTATAATATTATATACAGTATAATTACAAATTGAGACGAATATATACAGTAGAGCCTCCCTAAAAGATCATGTTGGAATAACAATTTTCTCAAAGAAATCAGTATTCTGATTGGGTTTAAATTGAAACTGATAGCCAATGTTAAGATATAACGATAGAATATTACGAAACTTTAAATTCTCAACTTATCAAAGTTTCAAATAACAATAATAATTTGATTATTATTATAATGACTTAATTATAGTGTGCTCTATTCTACTTAATTTAAGTAAAAACATCACTGAAAAACACAATTATCGATAGAAATCAATTAAAATTTTATTACTTCTTAATTTAACAGACTATTTTCGAATCAAGTTATAAATCCTGTTGGAATTTGTTTAGATTGATTGCAGCATCCTACTGGATCTATTCTAGAAATAAACTTATTGTCAATGGAAATTCTGTTTTATAATAATTTTTTTTTTTTTTTACGCGAACTATAAGAGACTGAAACACATCAGACAATTTTCTATACAGTGTTGTTATAAATTTTTGTTGTGATGTTTTAACGCGTTGTTATTTTTGAGCGCGTATCCATCTCGGATGAATTCTAATTGTAAGTCTATCTATATTTAGATTTTTACAAGCAAATAATATTATGACAGGGCAACTGGAAATTCGAAATAATATTCCAAATGATTCCAATTGATTTTTATAAATATACATATATAGAGTATACGAGGGATGATCCAAAAGTCTCCTAATACACACAAAACACTTGATCTATATTTTGTCTAAAACACAAATCCTTAACCTTGACTCTTACAAAACTCTTCTACAGCCACTACTATCTCGCTATTGCCTTCGAATTGCTTGCCCCTGATCGGCTTCTTAAGTCGTAGAAAGAGATAGAAGGGATGAATCCAAGTTTCGTCTATTGTCAAAAATCTGTCCGGATCCGGCGTATTCGAATATCAACTAGTTTCTTCTTTTGTTCGGCGGTCAACATTTCGGGTGTCCAACGTGTGTAGTTTGTCGTTGAGAATCCTCTGAACACTGCAGCATGAGATCTCCATGACTTCAACTGGAAATAGGTGTTCGACTTTATTCACATGTTCGCTGGTTTAGGACGTGGATGGTCGTCTGTTGCCATGCTCGTCTTCTGTGAAAGTTTTGCCCAACTCAAACTCCTTCCAGCAATTGTGGAATATGAAGTGGTACAGTTTCTGCTAATATTTCCTTCCACCAAGTCGACGTGTATGCCTTTGAAAAATAGTTGATGGTGGCTCTGATTTGGTTTTACGTCTCCAATTTGCTCGTATTCAAGTGAATGTAATTCCAAAATATAATTGAGCTCGCTACTCTATTTTTGTGAGCACTAGAAATATCCGGATTATCATCGATTTTGCCCGATCAGCTCTTGTAGATCAAAAATGGATTGTTACTAAATTTTGATACCGGACTCAATTTAATGGAGAATTTTTGTTTTTGTTTTTGTTTTTTTTATCATAATTGCAACAATGATAAAAATTTCTGCGTTCTATAATCTAATCATTTTTTGTTTGTTGTTTGACGAATATAATCATGTAAAACAATTCTACAAAATTCTTTATGGAGGTTTTATCTGTGGAAATTCTTGGAAAATTTCCATTTACAATTAATTGGATTTAGGAAAAACAATCTATTAACAAACAAACAAAATCTATATAATAATTAATTATAAAGGAAATTTTATAATCTTTCAATGTCGGTCTTCAAATTTCGTATCAGTATACGAATATTAATCGATAAGAAAATTGGGTCAAATTTATATCTATAGTCGAGTTTCCATTATCTTCCTCTATGGGAATCCCTGAAATTGAATTAATATATAAAAAAAATTTAATAAATTCAATTGTTGGTACTTTAACCTTGAGTTGTTGTTAGAATTTGGTAGTACAATGACGTCAGATAGCACATATCAATATTGAACGAGTTCGTGGAGTGTCTGAAATTGTAGATACGGCCCTGTTCCTGAAGGCTTTTTTTTCGAGTAGACCAACCCCAATTAATTTTTAATCAACAATGTGAACTTTTATCCAACATTTCTGCTTATGGTAGTGCAATGACGTCAGACTACCAAATTAAAATATTAATTTTAAGGAGATATTTGGAAATTGCGAAATAAATTTGGACCAATTTGTAGTTTTGCATGACTTTGAAAGTAGAGGGTTGAATAAAAAAAAAAAAAAAGTTTTTCATGGAAAAATAAACTCATAATCGATAAAATGTGGAATGGAAAATTCCTATTACCTATTAATTTTTTTTTTTTGTGTAATTACTAATTGTAAAGTCGTAGACTAAGTACAGGAAATAGGAAATTATTAAATACATAATGACTCATCAAAATTTTAATTTGTGAAATTGTCAATTAATCACAATTTTAATAAATCGATACATATAATAAATAGACCAGTGGTTCTCAACCACTCTTCTAGAATGATTCAGATTCTTGAAATGTACCGTTTTGTCAATCAGTGGCTCAGAGTGACTCTTCATGGAATTTGTATTTATTTATCAGTTCGATAATGAAAGCTCCTCTTTTTTTTGTTTGGGCATCACTGACCTATAGACCGACCTTCAATCTAATTGTAAACGAAACTTGGGGGAATTTTCCACAAGACTCAATAATAATAATCGAACAAGACTTTCTTTGTTGTTTACCTAAAAGCTTTCAATTTGGAAAGCTTTCGGTTCGAATTATACAAAACGGGCACGTGTATCAATTTAGTCGTTTATTGATGTACTCTCAATATCATTAAAATAAAAATAAATCCAATCAATAATACTGAATATGCTTATGGAATGAGCAATGCTGATTTGATTCCCCTTTATTGATCCATCGTATAGTAATGATCAACTTATTAAAAAAAAAAAAAAAATACGGAGAGTATACAGGATGTCCATGTTTCGGGCTCCACTCATATGAAGCAAAATTGCATAAAGGACTTTTTCAAAGTTTCTGGAATTTCTATTACATAAAATTTGTGTGTCAGGGATCATCATCGCCTCCATTTTTGTTTTATTTTGTCCAATGGACTATGAAACAAATGGAATTATCCAGATTTTGATTGTTTTAATTTTTCCAGGTGCTTTCCTCATACCATTCGCTATAATGTTGATATTGGAAGGCATTCCATTGTTCTTGATCGAATTGGGTATCGGTCAAAAGATGCGTTTAGGCTCATTAGGTGTATGGAACACAATCCATCCATGGTTAGGTGGTATCGGTATCGCTTCATGTATTGTTACATTTTTTGTAGCATTATATTATAATGTCATCATTACATGGTGTTTCTATTATCTATTCAATAGTTTTCGGGTAATTGTTTAATAATAATTTTATAATTTTTCCCATTACTAATCAATGTTCCTGTAATAGTATCCGTTACCATGGGAAAATTGTCCAAAAATCAATGGTACAATCGTCCAAGAATGTCACAAATCATCGGCTACCGCTTATTTTTGGTATCGTACAACATTAGATGCAGCACCATCAATTGATGAACCTGGCAATCCGAAATGGTGGATTGTTTTATGTTTATTATTATCATGGATTATTGTTTTCTTTATTGTTATGAAAGGTATCCAAAGTTCTGGGAAAGTTGTCTATTTTACATCGATGTTTCCATATTTGGTATTGACGATTTTCTTTATACGTGGCATTACATTGAAAGGTGCTAGTGCTGGGCTGGCCCACATGTATACACCTAAAGTGAGTTATCTATATAGAGACTTTCCTGGTCTTGTAACTCTGGCTCTAGTGGGTGCCAAAACGATCTCCCAAACTTTAGAACCTCGAGTGCATTTTTTCTCCACCACTAGAACTAGAGCACCTACAAGACTGGGAAAGCCTCTGGCAGACGACCCGATATAGAAATATTCAAATTTTTTAAATGTTGACTTGTCTTGTTGTGATTATCTAATTCCAGGTGGAAAAGTTGCTGGATCCGAAAGTTTGGTTAGATGCAGCCACACAAGTTTTCTATTCGTTTGGTTTAGCATTTGGTTCATTGATAGCATTCGGTTCATATAATACACCGAAAAATAATTGTGTCCGTGATGTTATACTTGTATCCGTTTGTAATGCATTAACGGCAATTTATGCCAGTATTGTTATATTCGCAATATTGGGCTTTAAAGCTGTGACTAATGTTGAAAGTTGCATTGATGAGTAAATATTTTATTATTATCGAAATTTAATTCTAAAATTCATTTGTTTCTACTATTTCTAGTAATAAAGAATTTTTGATTAATAATGGACATTTTGCTAAAATGGATGTGTCACAAATTTCCGATGCTATATATCAAGAAGCATTGAAAACTGTTAATAGTAGCGCTATTAAAGAATGCTCTCTTGCTACTGAACTGGATGCTGTAAGTTTGTCATTTTTTTTTAGAAATCAAAACTGTAACACTGGAGGTAATATGGACAAATACTTTCACTACCAACGTATTTTATTTTGTAATTTCCATCTTCAATTTGCTCATTTCACTCCTTACGGCAAATATTTATTTTGTTATATATTAATAATTGGATTTCCGCAAACAACAATTACGTTTTGATCTTAATTTACCTCTACCATCATCAAGGAACTACTTGGAATGATTCTACTACATTTTTTTGTTTTGGAAAACTAATGAACTTCCCCCTATCGCCTGATAATCCGACGACTGAGAGTCAAAAAAGTTCGTAACTTTCTCTATGAGGAGATAAATTTTGTCGTGTTTCGAGTGATTTTTGCCAGCGTCTATGGTTGTGTGCTGTAACAGAAGTATGGGTGTCGGGGAACTCGAAGTAAAGGATTCCTTGAGCGTCCCACCAAAGGTGGGAAGGCACTGACTTTTCACTCGCAGCTTCCATCTTGCAAAAAGTCTCTTCTATGGGGACGTATTAGCAGTTTGTTTGATAATCTTGATAGAATCTTGCGATAATCGAGCATCGAGCTCATACAGACGATTAGTAACTGTTGCAGCTGGCGCAAAAACTCGAGTTGTATAGCATTTGGCTCCATTCGCATAGCTTCGTCGTTCAGAGACGATGGACGACCAGAGCGTTAGCACTCTTTGGAGCAACTCGTCATAATCAATGACACGTGCCCACCATACAGCATTTCCATACAGAGGGGTATAATTTGTAATTGTTTTGTTTGTCGATAGGCTGCCGAAGGTACAGGATTGGCCTTTATAGTTTTCACTCAAGCTATTGTAGAATTACCTGGTGCTCCATTCTGGGCTGTGATATTCTTTATGATGTTATTATCATTGGGTATTGGTTCACAAATTGGTATATTAGAAGGAATGTTATGTACAGTTTTTGATATTGAAATATTCAAACGTATCCGAAAACAATACATTACCGGTGAGTATTGATAATTTCCAATTTTTCTACATTGAAATTTGAAAATGTTTTTTTTTTTAATTTTAGCTATTGTTTGTATAATTTGTTTTGTTGTTGGAATGATATTTACAACTGGTGCTGGTGAATATTGGTTAGGTATGTTCGATTCATTTGCTGGTACAATTGGTCTAGTTGTTGTTGCATGCCTCGAAATGATATCGGTAATTTATATTTATGGTCATGAGAAATTTACAAAAGACATTTATGATATGACCGGTTATAAACCGGGATTATATTGGCAAATAACATGGCGATTTCTAGCACCCGTTATCATGGTTATTATATTGATATCGTCAATTGTTTCGATGACCATCAAACATCCACGATATCAAGCATGGAATGCGGACTTGGTAAATTATTACTATACTCATTTTTATGTTTAACCGGAAACTAAAGTCCAATTTGTTGCAGGGCAAAACAGTAGAAACTCCATATCCTGGTTGGGTATTAGGTATTGCCATTTCAATGATTGCTAGTGGAGTCCTACCAATACCTATTGTATTCCTATTAAGACGTTA